>JAHCLQ010000366.1:0-79350 GCA_023678885.1 Pogostemon cablin
TTATATACTCTGAAAACATGTTATCCAACTATATTAGCATTTCTAATAACTAATTTGACCATAAAAATGACAAGAAAATGATCACTTCAAGTACTTCTTGACCAGGCTCACAGAGTAGAATCAGTTATGCACTGTGAGTTTTTAGTGACTCAATGGCGCAAGCTTCCAAGCATTTTTATAGTCTAAAAACATGTTCTCCACATATATCCTCATGTCTAATAACTAATTTGACCACAAAAATGGCAAGAAAATGCTAACTACAAGGAGTTCTTGACCTAGCTCATGTGAGTAGAATCAGCTCTGCACTTTGACTTTTTAGTAACTCTTTGGAGCAAGCTTCCTATCATTTTTATACTCTGAAAAAAGTTCTCCAACTATATTCGCATGTCTAATAACTAATTTGACCATAAAAATGACAAGAAATGCTCACTTCAAGTACTTCTTGACCAGGCTCACAGAGTAGAATCAACTATGCACTGTGAGTTTTTAGTGACTCAATTGCGCATGCTTCCTAGCATTTTTATAGTTTGAAAACATACTCTCCACATATATCCTCATGTCTAATAACTAATTTGACCACAAAAATGGCAAGAAAATGCTAACTTCAAGGAGTTCTTGACCTGGCTCAGGGATCAGAATCTGCTCTGCACTTTGACTTTTTAGTGACTCTTTGGAGCAAGCTTCCTATCATATTTATTTATACTCTGAAAACAAGTTCTCAAACTATATTCGCATGTTTAATAACAAATTTGACAATAAAAATTGGAGAAAATACACACCTCTAGGTGTTCTTGACCTTGCTCATGGAGTAGAATATGCTCTGCACTTTGACTTTTTAGTGTCTCTATTCGCAAGCTTCCTTGCATTTTTATACTCTGAAAACATGTTCTTCAACTATATTCTCATGTGTAATAACTAATTTGACCATAAAAATGGCAAGAAAATGCTCACTTCAAGGAGTTCTTGACCTGGCTCATAAAGTAGAATGAGCTCTGCACTGTGAGTTTTTAGTGACTCTTTGGTGCAAGCTTTGTAGCAGTTATATACTCTGAAAACATGTTATCCAACTATATTAGCATTTCTAATAACTAATTTGACCATAAAAATGACAAGAAAATGATCACTTCAAGTACTTCTTGACCAGGCTCACAGAGTAGAATCAGTTATGCACTGTGAGTTTTTAGTGACTCAATGGCGCAAGCTTCCAAGCATTTTTATAGTCTAAAAACATGTTCTCCACATATATCCTCATGTCTAATAACTAATTTGACCACAAAAATGGCAAGAAAATGCTAACTACAAGGAGTTCTTGACCTAGCTCAGTGAGTAGAATCAGCTCTGCACTTTGACTTTTTAGTAACTCTTTGGAGCAAGCTTCCTATCATTTTTATACTCTGAAAACAAGTTCTCCAACTATATTCGCATGTCTAATAACTAATTTGACCATAAAAATGACAAGAAAATGCTCACTTCAAGTACTTCTTGACCAGGCTCACAGAGTAGAATCAACTATGCACTGTGAGTTTTTAGTGACTCAATTGCGCATGCTTCCTAGCATTTTTATAGTTTGAAAACATACTCTCCACATATATCCTCATGTCTAATAACTAATTTGACCACAAAAATGGCAAGAAAATGCTAACTTCAAGGAGTTCTTGACCTGGCTCAGGGATCAGAATCTGCTCTGCACTTTGACTTTTTAGTGACTCTTTGGAGCAAGCTTCCTATCATATTTATTTATACTCTGAAAACAAGTTCTCAAACTATATTCGCATGTTTAATAACAAATTTGACAATAAAAATTGGAGGAAAATACACACCTCTAGGTGTTCTTGACCTTGCTCATGGAGTAGAATATGCTCTGCACTTTGACTTTTTAGTGTCTCTATTCGCAAGCTTCCTTGCATTTTTATACTCTGAAAACATGTTCTTCAACTATATTCTCATGTGTAATAACTAATTTGACCATAAAAATGGCAAGAAAATGCTCACTTCAAGGAGTTCTTGACCTGGCTCATAAAGTAGAATGAGCTCTGCACTGTGAGTTTTTAGTGACTCTATGGTGCAAGCTTTGTAGCAGTTATATACTCTGAAAACATGTTATCCAACTATATTAGCATTTCTAATAACTAATTTGACCATAAAAATGACAAGAAAATGATCACTTCAAGTACTTCTTGACCAGGCTCACAGAGTAGAATCAGTTATGCACTGTGAGTTTTTAGTGACTCAATGGCGCAATCTTCCAAGCATTTTTATAGTCTAAAAACATGTTCTCCACATATATCCTCATGTCTAATAACTAATTTGACCACAAAAATGGCAAGAAAATGCTAACTACAAGGAGTTCTTGACCTAGCTCAGTGAGTAGAATCAGCTCTGCACTTTGACTTTTTAGTAACTCTTTGGAGCAAGCTTCCTATCATTTTTATACTCTGAAAACAAGTTCTCCAACTATATTCGCATGTCTAATAACTAATTTGACCATAAAAATGACAAGAAAATGCTCACTTCAAGTACTTCTTGACCAGGCTCACAGAGTAGAATCAACTATGCACTGTGAGTTTTTAGTGACTCAATGGCGCATGCTTCCTAGCATTTTTATAGTTTGAAAACATACTCTCCACATATATCCTCATGTCTAATAACTAATTTGACCACAAAAATGGCAAGAAAATGCTAACTTCAAGAGTTCTTGACCTGGCTCAGGGATCAGAATCTGCTCTGCACTTTGACTTTTTAGTGACTCTTTGGAGCAAGCTTCCTATCATATTTATTTATACTCTGAAAACAAGTTTCCAAACTATATTCGCATGTCTAATAACAAATTTGACAATAAAAATTGGAGGAAAATACACACCTCTAGGTGTTCTTGACCTTGCTCATGGAGTAGAATATGCTCTGCACTTTGACTTTTTAGTGTCTCTATTCGCAAGCTTCCTTGCATTTTTATACTCTGAAAACATGTTCTTCAACTATATTCTCATGTGTAATAACTAATTTGACCATAAAAATGGCAAGAAAATGCTCACTTCAAGGAGTTCTTGACCTGGCTCATAAAGTAGAATGAGCTCTGCACTGTGAGTTTTTAGTGACTCTATGGTGCAAGCTTTGTAGCAGTTATATACTCTGAAAACATGTTATCCAACTATATTAGCATTTCTAATAACTAATTTGACCATAAAAATGACAAGAAAATGATCACTTCAAGTACTTCTTGACCAGGCTCACAGAGTAGAATCAGTTATGCACTGTGAGTTTTTAGTGACTCAATGGCGCAATCTTCCAAGCACTTTTATAGTCTAAAAACATGTTCTCCACATATATCCTCATGTCTAATAACTAATTTGACCACAAAAATGGCAAGAAAATGCTAACTACAAGGAGTTCTTGACCTAGCTCAGTGAGTAGAATCAGCTCTGCACTTTGACTTTTTAGTAACTCTTTGGAGCAAGCTTCCTATCATTTTTATACTCTGAAAAACAAGTTCTCCAACTATATTCGCATGTCTAATAACTAATTTGACCATAAAAATGACAAGAAATGCTCACTTCAAGTACTTCTTGACCAGGCTCACAGAGTAGAATCAACTATGCACTGTGAGTTTTTAGTGACTCAATGGCGCATGCTTCCTAGCATTTTTATAGTTTGAAAACATACTCTCCACATATATCCTCATGTCTAATAACTAATTTGACCACAAAAATGGCAAGAAAATGCTAACTTCAAGGAGTTCTTGACCTGGCTCAGGGATCAGAATCTGCTCTGCACTTTGACTTTTTAGTGACTCTTTGGAGCAAGCTTCCTATCATATTTATTTATACTCTGAAAACAAGTTCTCCAACTATATTCGCATGTCTAATAACAAATTTGACAATAAAAATTGGAGGAAAATACACACCTCTAGGTGTTCTTGACCTTGCTCATGGAGTAGAATATGCTCTGCACTTTGACTTTTTAGTGTCTCTATTCGCAAGCTTCCTTGCATTTTTATACTCTGAAAACATGTTCTTCAACTATATTCTCATGTGTAATAACTAATTTGACCATAAAAATGCAGAAAATGCTCACTTCAAGGAGTTCTTGACCTGGCTCATAAAGTAGAATGAGCTCTGCACTGTGAGTTTTTAGTGACTCTATGGTGCAAGCTTTTGTAGCAGTTATATACTCTGAAAACATGTTATCCAACTATATTAGCATTTCTAATAACTAATTTGACCATAAAAATGACAAGAAAATGATCACTTCAAGTACTTCTTGACCAGGCTCACAGAGTAGAATCAGTTATGCACTGTGAGTTTTTAGTGACTCAATGGCGCAAGCTTCCA
Organism: Pogostemon cablin; assembly: GCA_023678885.1. Lineage (NCBI taxonomy): Eukaryota > Viridiplantae > Streptophyta > Magnoliopsida > Lamiales > Lamiaceae > Pogostemon > Pogostemon cablin. The sequence continues at coordinate 4,329 of JAHCLQ010000366.1, forward strand.
AGCATTTTTATAGTCTAAAAACATGTTCTCCACATATATCCTCATGTCTAATAACTAATTTGACCACAAAAATGGCAAGAAAATGCTAACTACAAGGAGTTCTTGACCTAGCTCAGTGAGTAGAATCAGCTCTGCACTTTGACTTTTTAGTAACTCTTTGGAGCAAGCTTCCTATCATTTTTATACTCTAAAAACAAGTTCTCCAACTATATTCGCATGTCTAATAACTAATTTGACCATAAAAATGACAAGAAATGCTCACTTCAAGTACTTCTTGACCAGGCTCACAGAGTAGAATCAACTATGCACTGTGAGTTTTTAGTGACTCAATTGCGCATGCTTCCTAGCATTTTTATAGTTTGAAAACATACTCTCCACATATATCCTCATGTCTAATAACTAATTTGACCACAAAAATGGCAAGAAAATGCTAACTTCAAGGAGTTCTTGACCTGGCTCAGGGATCAGAATCTGCTCTGCACTTTGACTTTTTAGTGACTCTTTGGAGCAAGCTTCCTATCATATTTATTTATACTCTGAAAACAAGTTCTCAAACTATATTCGCATGTTTAATAACAAATTTGACAATAAAAATTGGAGGAAAATACACACCTCTAGGTGTTCTTGACCTTGCTCATGGAGAGTAGAATATGCTCTGCACTTTGACTTTTTAGTGTCTCTATTCGCAAGCTTCCTTGCATTTTTATACTCTGAAAACATGTTCTTCAACTATATTCTCATGTGTAATAACTAATTTGACCATAAAAATGGCAAGAAAATGCTCACTTCAAGGAGTTCTTGACCTGGCTCATAAAGTAGAATGAGCTCTGCACTGTGAGTTTTTAGTGACTCTATGGTGCAAGCTTTGTAGCAGTTATATACTCTGAAAACATGTTATCCAACTATATTAGCATTTCTAATAACTAATTTGACCATAAAAATGACAAGAAAATGATCACTTCAAGTACTTCTTGACCAGGCTCACAGAGTAGAATCAGTTATGCACTGTGAGTTTTTAGTGACTCAATGGCGCAAGCTTCCAAGCATTTTTATAGTCTAAAAACATGTTCTCCACATATATCCTCATGTCTAATAACTAATTTGACCACAAAAATGGCAAGAAAATGCTAACTACAAGGAGTTCTTGACCTAGCTCAGTGAGTAGAATCAGCTCTGCACTTTGACTTTTTAGTAACTCTTTGGAGCAAGCTTCCTATCATTTTTATACTCTAAAAACAAGTTCTCCAACTATATTCGCATGTCTAATAACTAATTTGACCATAAAAATGACAAGAAATGCTCACTTCAAGTACTTCTTGACCAGGCTCACAGAGTAGAATCAACTATGCACTGTGAGTTTTTAGTGACTCAATTGCGCATGCTTCCTAGCATTTTTATAGTTTGAAAACATACTCTCCACATATATCCTCATGTCTAATAACTAATTTGACCACAAAAATGGCAAGAAAATGCTAACTTCAAGGAGTTCTTGACCTGGCTCAGGGATCAGAATCTGCTCTGCACTTTGACTTTTTAGTGACTCTTTGGAGCAAGCTTCCTATCATATTTATTTATACTCTGAAAACAAGTTCTCAAACTATATTCGCATGTTTAATAACAAATTTGACAATAAAAATTGGAGGAAAATACACACCTCTAGGTGTTCTTGACCTTGCTCATGGAGTAGAATATGCTCTGCACTTTGACTTTTTAGTGTCTCTATTCGCAAGCTTCCTTGCATTTTTATACTCTGAAAACATGTTCTTCAACTATATTCTCATGTGTAATAACTAATTTGACCATAAAAATGGCAAGAAAATGCTCACTTCAAGGAGTTCTTGACCTGGCTCATAAAGTAGAATGAGCTCTGCACTGTGAGTTTTTAGTGACTCTATGGTGCAAGCTTTGTAGCAGTTATATACTCTGAAAACATGTTATCCAACTATATTAGCATTTCTAATAACTAATTTGACCATAAAAATGACAAGAAAATGATCACTTCAAGTACTTCTTGACCAGGCTCACAGAGTAGAATCAGTTATGCACTGTGAGTTTTTAGTGACTCAATGGCGCAATCTTCCAAGCACTTTTTATAGTCTAAAAAACATGTTCTCCACATATATCCTCATGTCTAATAACTAATTTGACCACAAAAATGGCAAGAAAATGCTAACTACAAGGAGTTCTTGACCTAGCTCAGTGAGTAGAATCAGCTCTGCACTTTGACTTTTTAGTAACTCTTTGGAGCAAGCTTCCTATCATTTTTATACTCTGAAAACAAGTTCTCCAACTATATTCGCATGTCTAATAACTAATTTGACCATAAAAATGACAAGAAATGCTCACTTCAAGTACTTCTTGACCAGGCTCACAGAGTAGAATCAACTATGCACTGTGAGTTTTTAGTGACTCAATGGCGCATGCTTCCTAGCATTTTTATAGTTTGAAAAAACATCTCCACATATATCCTCATGTCTAATAACTAATTTGACCACAAAAATGGCAAGAAAATGCTAACTTCAAGGAGTTCTTGACCTGGCTCAGGGATCAGAATCTGCTCTGCACTTTGACTTTTTAGTGACTCTTTGGAGCAAGCTTCCTATCATATTTATTTATACTCTGAAAACAAGTTCTCAAACTATATTCGCATGTTTAATAACAAATTTGACAATAAAAATTGGAGGAAAATACACACCTCTAGGTGTTCTTGACCTTGCTCATGGAGTAGAATATGCTCTGCACTTTGACTTTTTAGTGTCTCTATTCGCAAGCTTCCTTGCATTTTTATACTCTGAAAACATGTTCTTCAACTATATTCTCATGTGTAATAACTAATTTGACCATAAAAATGGCAAGAAAATGCTCACTTCAAGGAGTTCTTGACCTGGCTCATAAAGTAGAATGAGCTCTGCACTGTGAGTTTTTAGTGACTCTATGGTGCAAAGCTTTGTAGCAGTTATATACTCTGAAAACATGTTATCCAACTATATTAGCATTTCTAATAACTAATTTGACCATAAAAATGACAAGAAAATGATCACTTCAAGTACTTCTTGACCAGGCTCACAGAGTAGAATCAGTTATGCACTGTGAGTTTTTAGTGACTCAATGGCGCAAGCTTCCAAGCATTTTTATAGTCTAAAAATATGTTCTCCACATATATCCTCATGTCTATAACTAATTTGACCACAAAAATGGCAAGAAAATGCTAACTACAAGGAGTTCTTGACCTAGCTCAGTGAGTAGAATCAGCTCTGCACTTTGACTTTTTAGTAACTCTTTGGAGCAAGCTTCCTATCATTTTTATACTCTAAAAACAAGTTCTCCAACTATATTCGCATGTCTAATAACTAATTTGACCATAAAAATGACAAGAAATGCTCACTTCAAGTACTTCTTGACCAGGCTCACAGAGTAGAATCAACTATGCACTGTGAGTTTTTAGTGACTCAATTGCGCATGCTTCCTAGCATTTTTATAGTTTGAAAACATACTCTCCACATATATCCTCATGTCTAATAACTAATTTGACCACAAAAATGGCAAGAAAATGCTAACTTCAAGGAGTTCTTGACCTGGCTCAGGGATCAGAATCTGCTCTGCACTTTGACTTTTTAGTGACTCTTTGGAGCAAGCTTCCTATCATATTTATTTATACTCTGAAAACAAGTTCTCAAACTATATTCGCATGTTTAATAACAAATTTGACAATAAAAATTGGAGGAAAATACACACCTCTAGGTGTTCTTGACCTTGCTCATGGAGTAGAATATGCTCTGCACTTTGACTTTTTAGTGTCTCTATTCGCAAGCTTCCTTGCATTTTTATACTCTGAAAACATGTTCTTCAACTATATTCTCATGTGTAATAACTAATTTGACCATAAAAATGGCAAGAAAATGCTCACTTCAAGGAGTTCTTGACCTGGCTCATAAAGTAGAATGAGCTCTGCACTGTGAGTTTTTAGTGACTCTATGGTGCAAGCTTTGTAGCAGTTATATACTCTGAAAACATGTTATCCAACTATATTAGCATTTCTAATAACTAATTTGACCATAAAAATGACAAGAAAATGATCACTTCAAGTACTTCTTGACCAGGCTCACAGAGTAGAATCAGTTATGCACTGTGAGTTTTTAGTGACTCAATGGCGCAATCTTCCAAGCACTTTTATAGTCTAAAAACATGTTCTCCACATATATCCTCATGTCTAATAACTAATTTGACCACAAAAATGGCAAGAAAATGCTAACTACAAGGAGTTCTTGACCTAGCTCAGTGAGTAGAATCAGCTCTGCACTTTGACTTTTTAGTAACTCTTTGGAGCAAGCTTCCTATCATTTTTATACTCTAAAAACAAGTTCTCCAACTATATTCGCATGTCTAATAACTAATTTGACCATAAAAATGACAAGAAATGCTCACTTCAAGTACTTCTTGACCAGGCTCACAGAGTAGAATCAACTATGCACTGTGAGTTTTTAGTGACTCAATTGCGCATGCTTCCTAGCATTTTTATAGTTTGAAAACATACTCTCCACATATATCCTCATGTCTAATAACTAATTTGACCACAAAAATGGCAAGAAAATGCTAACTTCAAGGAGTTCTTGACCTGGCTCAGGGATCAGAATCTGCTCTGCACTTTGACTTTTTAGTGACTCTTTGGAGCAAGCTTCCTATCATATTTATTTATACTCTGAAAACAAGTTCTCAAACTATATTCGCATGTTTAATAACAAATTTGACAATAAAAATTGGAGGAAAATACACACCTCTAGGTGTTCTTGACCTTGCTCATGGAGTAGAATTGCTCTGCACTTTGACTTTTTAGTGTCTCTATTCGCAAGCTTCCTTGCATTTTTATACTCTGAAAACATGTTCTTCAACTATATTCTCATGTGTAATAACTAATTTGACCATAAAAATGGCAAGAAAATGCTCACTTCAAGGAGTTCTTGACCTGGCTCATAAAGTAGAATGAGCTCTGCACTGTGAGTTTTTAGTGACTCTATGGTGCAAGCTTTGTAGCAGTTATATACTCTGAAAACATGTTATCCAACTATATTAGCATTTCTAATAACTAATTTGACCATAAAAATGACAAGAAAATGATCACTTCAAGTACTTCTTGACCAGGCTCACAGAGTAGAATCAGTTATGCACTGTGAGTTTTTAGTGACTCAATGGCGCAATCTTCCAAGCACTTTTAAGTCTCTAAAAACATGTTCTCCACATATATCCTCATGTCTAATAACTAATTTGACCACAAAAATGGCAAGAAAATGCTAACTACAAGGAGTTCTTGACCTAGCTCAGTGAGTAGAATCAGCTCTGCACTTTGACTTTTTAGTAACTCTTTGGAGCAAGCTTCCTATCATTTTTATACTCTGAAAACAAGTTCTCCAACTATATTCGCATGTCTAATAACTAATTTGACCATAAAAATGACAAGAAATGCTCACTTCAAGTACTTCTTGACCAGGCTCACAGAGTAGAATCAACTATGCACTGTGAGTTTTTAGTGACTCAATGGCGCATGCTTCCTAGCATTTTTATAGTTTGAAAACATACTCTCCACATATATCCTCATGTCTAATAACTAATTTGACCACAAAAATGGCAAGAAAATGCTAACTTCAAGGAGTTCTTGACCTGGCTCAGGGATCAGAATCTGCTCTGCACTTTGACTTTTTAGTGACTCTTTGGAGCAAGCTTCCTATCATATTTATTTATACTCTGAAAACAAGTTCTCAACTATATTCGCATGTCTAATAACAAATTTGACAATAAAAATTGGAGGAAAATACACACCTCTAGGTGTTCTTGACCTTGCTCATGGAGTAGAATATGCTCTGCACTTTGACTTTTTAGTGTCTCTATTCGCAAGCTTCCTTGCATTTTTATACTCTGAAAACATGTTCTTCAACTATATTCTCATGTGTAATAACTAATTTGACCATAAAAATGGCAAGAAAATGCTCACTTCAAGGAGTTCTTGACCTGGCTCATAAAGTAGAATGAGCTCTGCACTGTGAGTTTTTAGTGACTCTATGGTGCAAGCTTTGTAGCAGTTATATACTCTGAAAACATGTTATCCAACTATATTAGCATTTCTAATAACTAATTTGACCATAAAAATGACAAGAAAATGATCACTTCAAGTACTTCTTGACCAGGCTCACAGAGTAGAATCAGTTATGCACTGTGAGTTTTTAGTGACTCAATGGCGCAAGCTTCCAAAACTTTTTATAGTCTAAAAACATGTTCTCCACATATATCCTCATGTCTAATAACTAATTTGACCACAAAAATGGCAAGAAAATGCTAACTACAAGGAGTTCTTGACCTAGCTCAGTGAGTAGAATCAGCTCTGCACTTTGACTTTTTAGTAACTCTTTGGAGCAAGCTTCCTATCATTTTTATACTTTAAAAACAAGTTCTCCAACTATATTCGCATGTCTAATAACTAATTTGACCATAAAAATGACAAGAAATGCTCACTTCAAGTACTTCTTGACCAGGCTCACAGAGTAGAATCAACTATGCACTGTGAGTTTTTAGTGACTCAATTGCGCATGCTTCCTAGCATTTTTATAGTTTGAAAACATACTCTCCACATATATCCTCATGTCTAATAACTAATTTGACCACAAAAATGGCAAGAAAATGCTAACTTCAAGGAGTTCTTGACCTGGCTCAGGGATCAGAATCTGCTCTGCACTTTGACTTTTTAGTGACTCTTTGGAGCAAGCTTCCTATCATATTTATTTATACTCTGAAAACAAGTTCTCAAACTATATTCGCATGTTTAATAACAAATTTGACAATAAAAATTGGAGGAAAATACACACCTCTAGGTGTTCTTGACCTTGCTCATGGAGTAGAATATGCTCTGCACTTTGACTTTTTAGTGTCTCTATTCGCAAGCTTCCTTGCATTTTTATACTCTGAAAACATGTTCTTCAACTATATTCTCATGTGTAATAACTAATTTGACCATAAAAATGGCAAGAAAATGCTCACTTCAAGGAGTTCTTGACCTGGCTCATAAAGTAGAATGAGCTCTGCACTGTGAGTTTTTAGTGACTATGGTGCAAGCTTTGTAGCAGTTATATACTCTGAAAACATGTTATCCAACTATATTAGCATTTCTAATAACTAATTTGACCATAAAAATGACAAGAAAATGATCACTTCAAGTACTTCTTGACCAGGCTCACAGAGTAGAATCAGTTATGCACTGTGAGTTTTTAGTGACTCAATGGCGCAATCTTCCAAGCACTTTTATAGTCTAAAAAACATGTTCTCCACATATATCCTCATGTCTAATAACTAATTTGACCACAAAAATGGCAAGAAAATGCTAACTACAAGGAGTTCTTGACCTAGCTCAGTGAGTAGAATCAGCTCTGCACTTTGACTTTTTAGTAACTCTTTGGAGCAAGCTTCCTATCATTTTTATACTCTGAAAACAAGTTCTCCAACTATATTCGCATGTCTAATAACTAATTTGACCATAAAAATGACAAGAAATGCTCACTTCAAGTACTTCTTGACCAGGCTCACAGAGTAGAATCAACTATGCACTGTGAGTTTTTAGTGACTCAATTGCGCATGCTTCCTAGCATTTTTATAGTTTGAAAACATACTCTCCACATATATCCTCATGTCTAATAACTAATTTGACCACAAAAATGGCAAGAAAATGCTAACTTCAAGGAGTTCTTGACCTGGCTCAGGGATCAGAATCTGCTCTGCACTTTGACTTTTTAGTGACTCTTTGGAGCAAGCTTCCTATCATATTTATTTATACTCTGAAAACAAGTTCTCAAACTATATTCGCATGTTTAATAACAAATTTGACAATAAAAATTGGAGGAAAATACACACCTCTAGGTGTTCTTGACCTTGCTCATGGAGTAGAATATGCTCTGCACTTTGACTTTTTAGTGTCTCTATTCGCAAGCTTCCTTGCATTTTTATACTCTGAAAACATGTTCTTCAACTATATTCTCATGTGTAATAACTAATTTGACCATAAAAATGGCAAGAAAATGCTCACTTCAAGGAGTTCTTGACCTGGCTCATAAAGTAGAATGAGCTCTGCACTGTGAGTTTTTAGTGACTCTATGGTGCAAGCTTTGTAGCAGTTATATACTCTGAAAACATGTTATCCAACTATATTAGCATTTCTAATAACTAATTTGACCATAAAAATGACAAGAAAATGATCACTTCAAGTACTTCTTGACCAGCTCACAGAGTAGAATCAGTTATGCACTGTGAGTTTTTAGTGACTCAATGGCGCAAGCTTCCAAGCATTTTTATAGTCTAAAAACATGTTCTCCACATATATCCTCATGTCTAATAACTAATTTGACCACAAAAATGGCAAGAAAATGCTAACTACAAGGAGTTCTTGACCTAGCTCAGTGAGTAGAATCAGCTCTGCACTTTGACTTTTTAGTAACTCTTTGGAGCAAGCTTCCTATCATTTTTATACTCTAAAAACAAGTTCTCCAACTATATTCGCATGTCTAATAACTAATTTGACCATAAAAATGACAAGAAAATGCTCACTTCAAGTACTTCTTGACCAGGCTCACAGAGTAGAATCAACTATGCACTGTGAGTTTTTAGTGACTCAATTGCGCATGCTTCCTAGCATTTTTATAGTTTGAAAACATACTCTCCACATATATCCTCATGTCTAATAACTAATTTGACCACAAAAATGGCAAGAAAATGCTAACTTCAAGGAGTTCTTGACCTGGCTCAGGGATCAGAATCTGCTCTGCACTTTGACTTTTTAGTGACTCTTTGGAGCAAGCTTCCTATCATATTTATTTATACTCTGAAAACAAGTTCTCAAACTATATTCGCATGTTTAATAACAAATTTGACAATAAAAATTGGAGGAAAATACACACCTCTAGGTGTTCTTGACCTTGCTCATGGAGTAGAATATGCTCTGCACTTTGACTTTTTAGTGTCTCTATTCGCAAGCTTCCTTGCATTTTTATACTCTGAAAAAATGTGTCTTCAACTATATTCTCATGTGTAATAACTAATTTGACCATAAAAATGGCAAGAAAATGCTCACTTCAAGGAGTTCTTGACCTGGCTCATAAAGTAGAATGAGCTCTGCACTGTGAGTTTTTAGTGACTTATGGTGCAAGCTTTGTAGCAGTTATATACTCTGAAAACATGTTATCCAACTATATTAGCATTTCTAATAACTAATTTGACCATAAAAATGACAAGAAAATGATCACTTCAAGTACTTCTTGACCAGGCTCACAGAGTAGAATCAGTTATGCACTGTGAGTTTTTAGTGACTCAATGGCGCAATCTTCCAAGCACTTTATAGTCTAAAAACATGTTCTCCACATATATCCTCATGTCTAATAACTAATTTGACCACAAAAATGGCAAGAAAATGCTAACTACAAGGAGTTCTTGACCTAGCTCAGTGAGTAGAATCAGCTCTGCACTTTGACTTTTTAGTAACTCTTTGGAGCAAGCTTCCTATCATTTTTATACTCTGAAAACAAGTTCTCCAACTATATTCGCATGTCTAATAACTAATTTGACCATAAAAATGACAAGAAAATGCTCACTTCAAGTACTTCTTGACCAGGCTCACAGAGTAGAATCAACTATGCACTGTGAGTTTTTAGTGACTCAATGGCGCATGCTTCCTAGCATTTTTATAGTTTGAAAACATACTCTCCACATATATCCTCATGTCTAATAACTAATTTGACCACAAAAATGGCAAGAAAATGCTAACTTCAAGGAGTTCTTGACCTGGCTCAGGGATCAGAATCTGCTCTGCACTTTGACTTTTTAGTGACTCTTTGGAGCAAGCTTCCTATCATATTTATTTATACTCTGAAAACAAGTTCTCCAACTATATTCGCATGTCTAATAACAAATTTGACAATAAAAATTGGAGGAAAATACACACCTCTAGGTGTTCTTGACCTTGCTCATGGAGTAGAATATGCTCTGCACTTTGACTTTTTAGTGTCTCTATTCGCAAGCTTCCTTGCATTTTTATACTCTGAAAACATGTTCTTCAACTATATTCTCATGTGTAATAACTAATTTGACCATAAAAATGGCAAGAAAATGCTCACTTCAAGGAGTTCTTGACCTGGCTCATAAAGTAGAATGAGCTCTGCACTGTGAGTTTTTAGTGACTCTATGGTGCAAGCTTTGTAGCAGTTATATACTCTGAAAACATGTTATCCAACTATATTAGCATTTCTAATAACTAATTTGACCATAAAAATGACAAGAAAATGATCACTTCAAGTACTTCTTGACCAGGCTCACAGAGTAGAATCAGTTATGCACTGTGAGTTTTTAGTGACTCAATGGCGCAAGCTTCCAAGCATTTTTATAGTCTAAAAACATGTTCTCCACATATATCCTCATGTCTAATAACTAATTTGACCACAAAAATGGCAAGAAAATGCTAACTACAAGGAGTTCTTGACCTAGCTCAGTGAGTAGAATCAGCTCTGCACTTTGACTTTTTAGTAACTCTTTGGAGCAAGCTTCCTATCATTTTTATACTCTAAAAACAAGTTCTCCAACTATATTCGCATGTCTAATAACTAATTTGACCATAAAAATGACAAGAAATGCTCACTTCAAGTACTTCTTGACCAGGCTCACAGAGTAGAATCAACTATGCACTGTGAGTTTTTAGTGACTCAATTGCGCATGCTTCCTAGCATTTTTATAGTTTGAAAACATACTCTCCACATATATCCTCATGTCTAATAACTAATTTGACCACAAAAATGGCAAGAAAATGCTAACTTCAAGGAGTTCTTGACCTGGCTCAGGGATCAGAATCTGCTCTGCACTTTGACTTTTTAGTGACTCTTTGGAGCAAGCTTCCTATCATATTTATTTATACTCTGAAAAAAGTTCTCAACTATATTCGCATGTTAATAACAAATTTGACAATAAAAATTGGAGGAAAATACACACCTCTAGGTGTTCTTGACCTTGCTCATGGAGTAGAATATGCTCTGCACTTTGACTTTTTAGTGTCTCTATTCGCAAGCTTCCTTGCATTTTTATACTCTGAAAACATGTTCTTCAACTATATTCTCATGTGTAATAACTAATTTGACCATAAAAATGGCAAGAAAATGCTCACTTCAAGGAGTTCTTGACCTGGCTCATAAAGTAGAATGAGCTCTGCACTGTGAGTTTTTAGTGACTCTATGGTGCAAGCTTTGTAGCAGTTATATACTCTGAAAACATGTTATCCAACTATATTAGCATTTCTAATAACTAATTTGACCATAAAAATGACAAGAAAATGATCACTTCAAGTACTTCTTGACCAGGCTCACAGAGTAGAATCAGTTATGCACTGTGAGTTTTTAGTGACTCAATGGCGCAATTTCCAAGCATTTTATAGTCTAAAAAATGTTCTCCACATATATCCTCATGTCTAATAACTAATTTGACCACAAAAATGGCAAGAAAATGCTAACTACAAGGAGTTCTTGACCTAGCTCAGTGAGTAGAATCAGCTCTGCACTTTGACTTTTTAGTAACTCTTTGGAGCAAGCTTCCTATCATTTTTATACTCTGAAAACAAGTTCTCCAACTATATTCGCATGTCTAATAACTAATTTGACCATAAAAATGACAAGAAAATGCTCACTTCAAGTACTTCTTGACCAGGCTCACAGAGTAGAATCAACTATGCACTGTGAGTTTTTAGTGACTCAATTGCGCATGCTTCCTAGCATTTTTATAGTTTGAAAACATACTCTCCACATATATCCTCATGTCTAATAACTAATTTGACCACAAAAATGGCAAGAAAATGCTAACTTCAAGGAGTTCTTGACCTGGCTCAGGGATCAGAATCTGCTCTGCACTTTGACTTTTTAGTGACTCTTTGGAGCAAGCTTCCTATCATATTTATTTATACTCTGAAAACAAGTTCTCAACTATATTCGCATGTTTAATAACAAATTTGACAATAAAAATTGGAGGAAAATACACACCTCTAGGTGTTCTTGACCTTGCTCATGGAGTAGAATATGCTCTGCACTTTGACTTTTTAGTGTCTCTATTCGCAAGCTTCCTTGCATTTTTATACTCTGAAAACATGTTCTTCAACTATATTCTCATGTGTAATAACTAATTTGACCATAAAAATGGCAAGAAAATGCTCACTTCAAGGAGTTCTTGACCTGGCTCATAAAGTAGAATGAGCTCTGCACTGTGAGTTTTTAGTGACTCTATGGTGCAAGCTTTGTAGCAGTTATATACTCTGAAAACATGTTATCCAACTATATTAGCATTTCTAATAACTAATTTGACCATAAAAATGACAAGAAAATGATCACTTCAAGTACTTCTTGACCAGGCTCACAGAGTAGAATCAGTTATGCACTGTGAGTTTTTAGTGACTCAATGGCGCAAGCTTCCAAGCATTTTTATAGTCTAAAAACATGTTCTCCACATATATCCTCATGTCTAATAACTAATTTGACCACAAAAATGGCAAGAAAATGCTAACTACAAGGAGTTCTTGACCTAGCTCAGTGAGTAGAATCAGCTCTGCACTTTGACTTTTTAGTAACTCTTTGAAGCAAGCTTCCTATCATTTTTATACTCTAAAAACAAGTTCTCCAACTATATTCGCATGTCTAATAACTAATTTGACCATAAAAATGACAAGAAATGCTCACTTCAAGTACTTCTTGACCAGGCTCACAGAGTAGAATCAACTATGCACTGTGAGTTTTTAGTGACTCAATTGCGCATGCTTCCTAGCATTTTTATAGTTTGAAAACATATCTCCACATATATCCTCATGTCTAATAACTAATTTGACCACAAAAATGGCAAGAAAATGCTAACTTCAAGGAGTTCTTGACCTGGCTCAGAGATCAAAATCTGCTCTGCACTTTGACTTTTTAGTGACTCTTTAGAGCAAGCTTCCTATCATATTTATTTATACTCTGAAAACAAGTTCTCCAACTATATTCGCATGTCTAATAACAAATTTGACAAAAAAAATTGGAGGAAAATACACACCTCTAGGTGTTCTTGACCTTGCTCATGGAGTAGAATATGCTCTGCACTTTGACTTTTTAGTGTCTCTATTCGCAAGCTTCCTTGCATTTTTATACTCTGAAAACATGTTCTTCAACTATATTCTCATGTGTAATAACTAATTTGACCATAAAAATGACAAGAAAATGCTCACTTCAAGGAGTTCTTGACCTGACTCATAAAGTAAAATGAGCTCTGCACTGTGAGTTTTTAGTGACTCTATGGTGCAAGCTTTGTAGCAGTTATATAATCTGAAAACATGTTATCCAACTATATTAGCATTTCTAATAACTAATTTGACCATAAAAATGACAAGAAAATGATCACTTCAAGTACTTCTTGACCAGGCTCACAGAGTAGAATCAGTTATGCACTGTGAGTTTTTAGTGACTCAATGGCGCAATCTTCCTGCATTTTTATATTCTAAAAACATGTTCTCCACATATATCCTCATGTCTAATAACTAATTTGACCACAAAAATGGCAAGAAAATGCTAACTTCAAGGAGTTCTTGACCTGCTCAGGGAACAGAATCTGCTCTGCACTTTGACTTTTTAGTGACTCTTTGGAGCAAGCTTCCTATCATATTTATTTATACTCTGAAAACAAGTTCTCCAACTATATTCGCATGTTTAATAACAAATTTGACAATAAAAATTGAGGAAAAATACACACCTCTAGGTGTTCTTGACCTTGCTCATGGAGTAGAATATGCTCTGCACTTTGACTTTTTAGTGTCTCTATTCGCAAGCTTCCTTGCATTTTTATACTCTGAAAACATGTTCTTCAACTATATTCTCATGTGTAATAACTAATTTGACCATAAAAATGGCAAGAAAATGCTCACTTCAAGGAGTTCTTGACCTGGCTCATAAAGTAGAATGAGCTCTGCACTGTGAGTTTTTAGTGACTCTATGGTGCAAGCTTTGTAGCAGTTATATACTCTGAAAACATGTTATCCAACTATATTAGCATTTCTAATAACTAATTTGACCATAAAAATGACAAGAAAATGATCACTTCAAGTACTTCTTGACCAGGCTCACAGAGTAGAATCAGTTATGCACTGTGAGTTTTTAGTGACTCAATGGCGCAAGCTTCCAAGCATTTTTATAGTCTAAAAAATGTTCTCCACATATATCCTCATGTCTAATAACTAATTTGACCACAAAAATGGCAAGAAAATGCTAACTACAAGGAGTTCTTGACCTAGCTCAGTGAGTAGAATCAGCTCTGCACTTTGACTTTTTAGTAACTCTTTGGAGCAAGCTTCCTATCATTTTTATACTCTGAAAACAAGTTCTCCAACTATATTCGCATGTCTAATAACTAATTTGACCATAAAAATGACAAGAAAATGCTCACTTCAAGTACTTCTTGACCAGGCTCACAGAGTAGAATCAACTATGCACTGTGAGTTTTTAGTGACTCAATGGCGCATGCTTCCTAGCATTTTTATAGTTTGAAAACATACTCTCCACATATATCCTCATGTCTAATAACTAATTTGACCACAAAAATGGCAAGAAAATGCTAACTTCAAGGAGTTCTTGACCTGGCTCAGGGATCAGAATCTGCTCTGCACTTTGACTTTTTAGTGACTCTTTGGAGCAAGCTTCCTATCATATTTATTTATACTCTGAAAACAAGTTCTCCAACTATATTCGCATGTCTAATAACAAATTTGACAATAAAAATTGGAGGAAAATACACACCTCTAGGTGTTCTTGACCTTGCTCATGGAGTAGAATATGCTCTGCACTTTGACTTTTTAGTGTCTCTATTCGCAAGCTTCCTTGCATTTTTATACTCTGAAAACATGTTCTTCAACTATATTCTCATGTGTAATAACTAATTTGACCATAAAAATGGCAAGAAAATGCTCACTTCAAGGAGTTCTTGACCTGGCTCATAAAGTAGAATGAGCTCTGCACTGTGAGTTTTTAGTGACTCTATGGTGCAAGCTTTGTAGCAGTTATATACTCTGAAAACATGTTATCCAACTATATTAGCATTTCTAATAACTAATTTGACCATAAAAATGACAAGAAAATGATCACTTCAAGTACTTCTTGACCAGGCTCACAGAGTAGAATCAGTTATGCACTGTGAGTTTTTAGTGACTCAATGGCGCAAGCTTCCAAGCATTTTTATAGTCTAAAAACATGTTCTCCAATATATCCTCATGTCTAATAACTAATTTGACCACAAAAATGGCAAGAAAATGCTAACTACAAGGAGTTCTTGACCTAGCTCAGTGAGTAGAATCAGCTCTGCACTTTGACTTTTTAGTAACTCTTTGGAGCAAGCTTCCTATCATTTTTATACTCTGAAAAACAAGTTCTCCAACTATATTCGCATGTCTAATAACTAATTTGACCATAAAAATGACAAGAAATGCTCACTTCAAGTACTTCTTGACCAGGCTCACAGAGTAGAATCAACTATGCACTGTGAGTTTTTAGTGACTCAATTGCGCATGCTTCCTAGCATTTTTATAGTTTGAAAACATACTCTCCACATATATCCTCATGTCTAATAACTAATTTGACCACAAAAATGGCAAGAAAATGCTAACTTCAAGGAGTTCTTGACCTGGCTCAGGGATCAGAATCATGCTCTGCACTTTGACTACTTTTTAGTGACTCTTTGGAGCAAGCTTCCTATCATATTTATTTATACTCTGAAAACAAGTTCTCCAACTATATTCGCATGTCTAATAACAAATTTGACAATAAAAATTGAGGAAAAAATACACCTCTAGGTGTTCTTGACCTTGCTCATGGAGTAGAATATGCTCTGCACTTTGACTTTTTAGTGTCTCTATTCGCAAGCTTCCTTGCATTTTTATACTCTGAAAACATGTTCTTCAACTATATTCTCATGTGTAATAACTAATTTGACCATAAAAATGGCAAGAAAATGCTCACTTCAAGGAGTTCTTGACCTGGCTCATAAAGTAGAATGAGCTCTGCACTGTGAGTTTTTAGTGACTCTATGGTGCAAGCTTTGTAGCAGTTATATACTCTGAAAACATGTTATCCAACTATATTAGCATTTCTAATAACTAATTTGACCATAAAAATGACAAGAAAATGATCACTTCAAGTACTTCTTGACCAGGCTCACAGAGTAGAATCAGTTATGCACTGTGAGTTTTTAGTGACTCAATGGCGCAAGCTTCCAAGCATTTTTTAGTCTAAAAACATGTTCTCCACATATATCCTCATGTCTAATAACTAATTTGACCACAAAAATGGCAAGAAAATGCTAACTACAAGGAGTTCTTGACCTAGCTCAGTGAGTAGAATCAGCTCTGCACTTTGACTTTTTAGTAACTCTTTGGAGCAAGCTTCCTATCATTTTTATACTCTAAAAACAAGTTCTCCAACTATATTCGCATGTCTAATAACTAATTTGACCATAAAAATGACAAGAAATGCTCACTTCAAGTACTTCTTGACCAGGCTCACAGAGTAGAATCAACTATGCACTGTGAGTTTTTAGTGACTCAATTGCGCATGCTTCCTAGCATTTTTATAGTTTGAAAACATACTCTCCACATATATCCTCATGTCTAATAACTAATTTGACCACAAAAATGGCAAGAAAATGCTAACTTCAAGGAGTTCTTGACCTGGCTCAGGGATCAGAATCTGCTCTGCACTTTGACTTTTTAGTGACTCTTTGGAGCAAGCTTCCTATCATATTTATTTATACTCTGAAAACAAGTTCTCCAACTATATTCGCATGTTTAATAACAAATTTGACAATAAAAATTGGAGGAAAATACACACCTCTAGGTGTTCTTGACCTTGCTCATGGAGTAGAATATGCTCTGCACTTTGACTTTTTAGTGTCTCTATTCGCAAGCTTCCTTGCATTTTTATACTCTGAAAACATGTTCTTCAACTATATTCTCATGTGTAATAACTAATTTGACCATAAAAATGGCAAGAAAATGCTCACTTCAAGGAGTTCTTGACCTGGCTCATAAAGTAGAATGAGCTCTGCACTTGTGAGTTTTTAGTGACTCTATGGTGCAAGCTTTGTAGCAGTTATATACTCTGAAAACATGTTATCCAACTATATTAGCATTTCTAATAACTAATTTGACCATAAAAATGACAAGAAAATGATCACTTCAAGTACTTCTTGACCAGGCTCACAGAGTAGAATCAGTTATGCACTGTGAGTTTTTAGTGACTCAATGGCGCAATCTTCCAAGCATTTATAGTCTAAAAAATGTTCTCCACATATATCCTCATGTCTAATAACTAATTTGACCACAAAAATGGCAAGAAAATGCTAACTACAAGGAGTTCTTGACCTAGCTCAGTGAGTAGAATCAGCTCTGCACTTTGACTTTTTAGTAACTCTTTGGAGCAAGCTTCCTATCATTTTTATACTCTGAAAACAAGTTCTCCAACTATATTCGCATGTCTAATAACTAATTTGACCATAAAAATGACAAGAAAATGCTCACTTCAAGTACTTCTTGACCAGGCTCACAGAGTAGAATCAACTATGCACTGTGAGTTTTTAGTGACTCAATGCGCATGCTTCCTAGCATTTTTATAGTTTGAAAACATACTCTCCACATATATCCTCATGTCTAATAACTAATTTGACCCAAAAAATGGCAAGAAAATGCTAACTTCAAGGAGTTCTTGACCTGGCTCAGGGATCAGAATCTGCTCTGCACTTTGACTTTTTAGTGACTCTTTGGAGCAAGCTTCCTATCATATTTATTTATACTCTGAAAACAAGTTCTCCAACTATATTCGCATGTCTAATAACAAATTTGACAATAAAAATTGGAGGAAAATACACACCTCTAGGTGTTCTTGACCTTGCTCATGGAGTAGAATATGCTCTGCACTTTGACTTTTTAGTGTCTCTATTCGCAAGCTTCCTTGCATTTTTATACTCTGAAAACATGTTCTTCAACTATATTCTCATGTGTAATAACTAATTTGACCATAAAAATGGCAAGAAAATGCTCACTTCAAGGAGTTCTTGACCTGGCTCATAAAGTAGAATGAGCTCTGCACTGTGAGTTTTTAGTGACTCTATGGTGCAAGCTTTGTAGCAGTTATATACTCTGAAAACATGTTATCCAACTATATTAGCATTTCTAATAACTAATTTACCATAAAAATGACAAGAAAATGATCACTTCAAGTACTTCTTGACCAGGCTCACAGAGTAGAATCAGTTATGCACTGTGAGTTTTTAGTGACTCAATGGCGCAAGCTTCCAAGCATTTTTATAGTCTAAAAACATGTTCTCCACATATATCCTCATGTCTAATAACTAATTTGACCACAAAAATGGCAAGAAAATGCTAACTACAAGGAGTTCTTGACCTAGCTCAGTGAGTAGAATCAGCTCTGCACTTTGACTTTTTAGTAACTCTTTGGAGCAAGCTTCCTATCATTTTTATACTCTAAAAACAAGTTCTCCAACTATATTCGCATGTCTAATAACTAATTTGACCATAAAAATGACAAGAAATGCTCACTTCAAGTACTTCTTGACCAGGCTCACAGAGTAGAATCAACTATGCACTGTGAGTTTTTAGTGACTCAATGGCGCATGCTTCCTAGCATTTTTATAGTTTGAAAACATACTCTCCACATATATCCTCATGTCTAATAACTAATTTGACCACAAAAATGGCAAGAAAATGCTAACTTCAAGGAGTTCTTGACCTGGCTCAGGGATCAGAATCTGCTCTGCACTTTGACTTTTTAGTGACTCTTTGGAGCAAGCTTCCTATCATATTTATTATACTCTGAAAACAAAAAGTTCTCCAACTATATTCGCATGTTTAATAACAAATTTGACAATAAAAATTGGAGGAAAATACACACCTCTAGGTGTTCTTGACCTTGCTCATGGAGTAGAATATGCTCTGCACTTTGACTTTTTAGTGTCTCTATTCGCAAGCTTCCTTGCATTTTTATACTCTGAAAACATGTTCTTCAACTATATTCTCATGTGTAATAACTAATTTGACCATAAAAATGGCAAGAAAATGCTCACTTCAAGGAGTTCTTGACCTGGCTCATAAAGTAGAATGAGCTCTGCACTGTGAGTTTTTAGTGACTCTATGGTGCAAGCTTTGTAGCAGTTATATACTCTGAAAACATGTTATCCAACTATATTAGCATTTCTAATAACTAATTTGACCATAAAAATGACAAGAAAATGATCACTTCAAGTACTTCTTGACCAGGCTCACAGAGTAGAATCAGTTATGCACTGTGAGTTTTTAGTGACTCAATGGCGCAAGCTTCCAAGCATTTTTTAGTCTAAAAACATGTTCTCCACATATATCCTCATGTCTAATAACTAATTTGACCACAAAAATGGCAAGAAAATGCTAACTACAAGGAGTTCTTGACCTAGCTCAGTGAGTAGAATCAGCTCTGCACTTTGACTTTTTAGTAACTCTTTGGAGCAAGCTTCCTATCATTTTTATACTCTGAAAACAAGTTCTCCAACTATATTCGCATGTCTAATAACTAATTTGACCATAAAAATGACAAGAAATGCTCACTTCAAGTACTTCTTGACCAGGCTCACAGAGTAGAATCAACTATGCACTGTGAGTTTTTAGTGACTCAATTGCGCATGCTTCCTAGCATTTTTATAGTTTGAAAACATACTCTCCACATATATCCTCATGTCTAATAACTAATTTGACCACAAAAATGGCAAGAAAATGCTAACTTCAAGGAGTTCTTGACCTGGCTCAGGGATCAGAATCTGCTCTGCACTTTGACTTTTTAGTGACTCTTTGGAGCAAGCTTCCTATCATATTTATTTATACTCTGAAAACAAGTTCTCAACTATATTCGCATGTTTAATAACAAATTTGACAATAAAAATTGGAGGAAAATACACACCTCTAGGTGTTCTTGACCTTGCTCATGGAGTAGAATATGCTCTGCACTTTGACTTTTTAGTGTCTCTATTCGCAAGCTTCCTTGCATTTTTATACTCTGAAAACATGTTCTTCAACTATATTCTCATGTGTAATAACTAATTTGACCATAAAAATGGCAAGAAAATGCTCACTTCAAGGAGTTCTTGACCTGGCTCATAAAGTAGAATGAGCTCTGCACTGTGAGTTTTTAGTGACTCTATGGTGCAAGCTTTGTAGCAGTTATATACTCTGAAAACATGTTATCCAACTATATTAGCATTTCTAATAACTAATTTGACCATAAAAATGACAAGAAAATGATCACTTCAAGTACTTCTTGACCAGGCTCACAGAGTAGAATCAGTTATGCACTGTGAGTTTTTAGTGACTCAATGGCGCAATCTTCCAAGCACTTTTATAGTCTAAAAACATGTTCTCCACATATATCCTCATGTCTAATAACTAATTTGACCACAAAAATGGCAAGAAAATGCTAACTACAAGGAGTTCTTGACCTAGCTCAGTGAGTAGAATCAGCTCTGCACTTTGACTTTTTAGTAACTCTTTGGAGCAAGCTTCCTATCATTTTTATACTCTGAAAACAAGTTCTCCAACTATATTCGCATGTCTAATAACTAATTTGACCATAAAAATGACAAGAAAATGCTCACTTCAAGTACTTCTTGACCAGGCTCACAGAGTAGAATCAACTATGCACTGTGAGTTTTTAGTGACTCAATGGCGCATGCTTCCTAGCATTTTTATAGTTTGAAAACATACTCTCACATATATCCTCATGTCTAATAACTAATTTGACCACAAAAATGGCAAGAAAATGCTAACTTCAAGGAGTTCTTGACCTGGCTCAGGATCAGAATCTGCTCTGCACTTTGACTTTTTAGTGACTCTTTGGAGCAAGCTTCCTATCATATTTATTTATACTCTGAAAACAAGTTCTCCAACTATATTCGCATGTCTAATAACAAATTTGACAAAAAAATTGGAGGAAAATACACACCTCTAGGTGTTCTTGACCTTGCTCATGGAGTAGAATATGCTCTGCACTTTGACTTTTTAGTGTCTCTATTCGCAAGCTTCCTTGCATTTTTATACTCTGAAAACATATTCTTCAACTATATTCTCATGTGTAATAACTAATTTGCCATAAAAATGGCAAGAAAATGCTCACTTCAAGGAGTTCTTGACCTGACTCATAAAGTAGAATGAGCTCTGCACTGTGAGTTTTTAGTGACTCTATGGTGCAAGCTTTGTAGCAGTTATATACTCTGAAAACATGTTATCCAACTATATTAGCATTTCTAATAACTAATTTGACCATAAAAATGACAAGAAAATGATCACTTCAAGTACTTCTTGACCAGGCTCACAGAGTAGAATCAGTTATGCACTGTGAGTTTTTAGTGACTCAATGGCGCAAGCTTCCAAGCATTTATATAGTCTAAAAACATGTTCTCCACATATATCCTCATGTCTAATAAATAATTTGACCACAAAAATGGCAAGAAAATGCTAACTACAAGGAGTTCTTGACCTAGCTCAGTGAGTAGAATCAGCTCTGCACTTTGACTTTTTAGTAACTCTTTGGAGCAAGCTTCCTATCATTTTTATACTCTAAAAACAAGTTCTCCAACTATATTCGCATGTCTAATAACTAATTTGACCATAAAAATGACAAGAAATGCTCACTTCAAGTACTTCTTGACCAGGCTCACAGAGTAGAATCAACTATGCACTGTGAGTTTTTAGTGACTCAATTGCGCATGCTTCCTAGCATTTTTATAGTTTGAAAACATACTCTCCACATATATCCTCATGTCTAATAACTAATTTGACCACAAAAATGGCAAGAAAATGCTAACTTCAAGGAGTTCTTGACCTGGCTCAGGGATCAGAATCTGCTCTGCACTTTGACTTTTTAGTGACTCTTTGGAGCAAGCTTCCTATCATATTTATTTATACTCTGAAAACAAGTTCTCAAACTATATTCGCATGTTTAATAACAAATTTGACAATAAAAATTGGAGGAAAATACACACCTCTAGGTGTTCTTGACCTTGCTCATGGAGTAGAATATGCTCTGCACTTTGACTTTTTAGTGTCTCTATTCGCAAGCTTCCTTGCATTTTTATACTCTGAAAACATGTTCTTCAACTATATTCTCATGTGTAATAACTAATTTGACCATAAAAATGGCAAGAAAATGCTCACTTCAAGGAGTTCTTGACCTGGCTCATAAAGTAGAATGAGCTCTGCACTGTGAGTTTTTAGTGACTTTATGGTGCAAGCTTTGTAGCAGTTATATACTCTGAAAACATGTTATCCAACTATATTAGCATTTCTAATAACTAATTTGACCATAAAAATGACAAGAAAATGATCACTTCAAGTACTTCTTGACCAGGCTCACAGAGTAGAATCAGTTATGCACTGTGAGTGAGTTTTTAGTGACTCAATGGCGCAAGCTTCCAAGCACTTTTATAGTCTAAAAACATGTTCTCCACATATATCCTCATGTCTAATAACTAATTTGACCACAAAAATGGCAAGAAAATGCTAACTACAAGGAGTTCTTGACCTAGCTCAGTGAGTAGAATCAGCTCTGCACTTTGACTTTTTAGTAACTCTTTGGAGCAAGCTTCCTATCATTTTTATACTCTGAAAAACAAGTTCTCCAACTATATTCGCATGTCTAATAACTAATTTGACCATAAAAATGACAAGAAAATGCTCACTTCAAGTACTTCTTGACCAGGCTCACAGAGTAGAATCAACTATGCACTGTGAGTTTTTAGTGACTCAATGGCGCATGCTTCCTAGCATTTTTATAGTTTGAAAACATACTCTCCACATATATCCTCATGTCTAATAACTAATTTGACCACAAAAATGGCAAGAAAATGCTAACTTCAAGGAGTTCTTGACCTGGCTCAGGGATCAGAATCTGCTCTGCACTTTGACTTTTTAGTGACTCTTTGGAGCAAGCTTCCTATCATATTTATTTATACTCTGAAAACAAGTTCTCCAACTATATTCGCATGTCTAATAACAAATTTGACAATAAAAATTGGAGGAAAATACACACCTCTAGGTGTTCTTGACCTTGCTCATGGAGTAGAATATGCTCTGCACTTTGACTTTTTAGTGTCTCTATTCGCAAGCTTCCTTGCATTTTTATACTCTGAAAACATGTTCTTCAACTATATTCTCATGTGTAATAACTAATTTGACCATAAAAATGGCAAGAAAATGCTCACTTCAAGGAGTTCTTGACCTGGCTCATAAAGTAGAATGAGCTCTGCACTGTGAGTTTTTAGTGACTCTATGGTGCAAGCTTTGTAGCAGTTATATACTCTGAAAACATGTTATCCAACTATATTAGCATTTCTAATAACTAATTTGACCATAAAAATGACAAGAAAATGATCACTTCAAGTACTTCTTGACCAGGCTCACAGAGTAGAATCAGTTATGCACTGTGAGTTTTTAGTGACTCAATGGCGCAAGCTTCCAAGCATTTTTATAGTCTAAAAAATGTTCTCCACATATATCCTCATGTCTAATAACTAATTTGACCACAAAAATGGCAAGAAAATGCTAACTACAAGGAGTTCTTGACCTAGCTCAGTGAGTAGAATCAGCTCTGCACTTTGACTTTTTAGTAACTCTTTGGAGCAAGCTTCCTATCATTTTTATACTCTGAAAACAAGTTCTCCAACTATATTCGCATGTCTAATAACTAATTTGACCATAAAAATGACAAGAAATGCTCACTTCAAGTACTTCTTGACCAGGCTCACAGAGTAGAATCAACTATGCACTGTGAGTTTTTAGTGACTCAATGCGCATGCTTCCTAGCATTTTTATAGTTTGAAAACATACTCTCCACATATATCCTCATGTCTAATAACTAATTTGACCACAAAAATGGCAAGAAAATGCTAACTTCAAGGAGTTCTTGACCTGGCTCAGGGATCAGAATCTGCTCTGCACTTTGACTTTTTAGTGACTCTTTGGAGCAAGCTTCCTATCATATTTATTTATACTCTGAAAACAAGTTCTCAAACTATATTCGCATGTCTAATAACAAATTTGACAATAAAAATTGGAGGAAAATACACACCTCTAGGTGTTCTTGACCTTGCTCATGGAGTAGAATATGCTCTGCACTTTGACTTTTTAGTGTCTCTATTCGCAAGCTTCCTTGCATTTTTATACTCTGAAAACATGTTCTTCAACTATATTCTCATGTGTAATAACTAATTTGACCATAAAAATGGCAAGAAAATGCTCACTTCAAGGAGTTCTTGACCTGGCTCATAAAGTAGAATGAGCTCTGCACTGTGAGTTTTTAGTGACTCTATGGTGCAAGCTTTGTAGCAGTTATATACTCTGAAAACATGTTATCCAACTATATTAGCATTTCTAATAACTAATTTGACCATAAAAATGACAAGAAAATGATCACTTCAAGTACTTCTTGACCAGGCTCACAGAGTAGAATCAGTTATGCACTGTGAGTTTTTAGTGACTCAATGGCGCAAGCTTCCAAGCATTTTTATAGTCTAAAAACATGTTCTCCACATATATCCTCATGTCTAATAACTAATTTGACCACAAAAATGGCAAGAAAATGCTAACTACAAGGAGTTCTTGACCTAGCTCAGTGAGTAGAATCAGCTCTGCACTTTGACTTTTTAGTAACTCTTTGGAGCAAGCTTCCTATCATTTTTATACTCTGAAAACAAGTTCTCCAACTATATTCGCATGTCTAATAACTAATTTGACCATAAAAATGACAAGAAATGCTCACTTCAAGTACTTCTTGACCAGGCTCACAGAGTAGAATCAACTATGCACTGTGAGTTTTTAGTGACTCAATTGCGCATGCTTCCTAGCATTTTTATAGTTTGAAAACATACTCTCCACATATATCCTCATGTCTAATAACTAATTTGACCACAAAAATGGCAAGAAAATGCTAACTTCAAGGAGTTCTTGACCTGGCTCAGGGATCAGAATCTGCTCTGCACTTTGACTTTTTAGTGACTCTTTGGAGCAAGCTTCCTATCATATTTATTTATACTCTGAAAACAAGTTCTCCAACTATATTCGTATGTCTAATAACAAATTTGACAATAAAAAATTGGAGGAAAATGCACACCTCTAGGAGTTCTTGACCTTGCTCATGGAGTAGAATATGCTCTGCACTTTAACTTTTTAGTGACTCTATTCGAAAGCTTTCTTGCATTTTTATACTCTGAAAACATGTTCTTCAACTATATTCTCATGTGTATAACTAATTTGACCATAAAAATGGCAAGAAAATGCTCACTTCAAGGAGTTCTTGACCTGACTCATAAAGTAGAATGAGCTCTGCACTGTGAGTTTTTAGTGACTCTATGGTGCAAGCTTTGTAGCAGTTATATACTCTGAAAACTTGTTATCCAACTATATTAGCATTTCTAATAACTAATTTGACCATAAAAATGACAAGAAAATGATCACTTCAAGTACTTCTTGACCAGGCTCACAGAGTAGAATAAGTTATGCACCTGTGAGTTTTTAGTGACTCAATGGCGCAATCTTCCAAGCACTTTTATAGTCTAAAAAAAATGTTCTCCACATATATCCTCATGTCTAATAACTAATTTGACCACAAAAATGGCAAGAAAATGCTAACTACAAGGAGTTCTTGACCTTAGCTCAGTGAGTAGAATCAGCTCTGCACTTTGACTTTTTAGTAACTCTTTGGAGCAAGCTTCCTATCATTTTTATACTCTGAAAACAAGTTATCCAACTATATTCGCATGTCTAATAACTAATTTGACCATAAAAATGACAAGAAAATGCTCACTTCAAGTACTTCTTGACCAGGCTCACAGAGTAGAATCAACTATGCACTGTGAGTTTTTAAGTGACTCAATGGCGCATGCTTCCTAGCATTTTTATAGTTTGAAAACATACTTTCCACATATATCCTCATGTCTAATAACTAATTTGACCACAAAAATGGCTAGAAAATGCTAACTTCAAGGAGTTCTTGACCTGGCTCAGGGATCAGAATCTGCTCTGCACTTTGACTTTTTAGTGACTCTTTGGAGCAAGCTTCCTATCATATTTATTTATACTCTGAAAACAAGTTCTCCAACTATATTCGCATGTCTAATAACAAATTTGACAATAAAAATTGGAGGAAAATGCACACCTCTAGGTGTTCTTGACCTTGCTCATGGAGTAGAATATGCTCTGCACTTTGACTTTTTAGTGTCTCTATTCGCAAGCTTCCTTGCATTTTTATACTCTGAAAACATGTTCTTCAACTATATTCTCATGTGTAATAACTAATTTGACTATAAAAATGGCAAGAAAATGCTCACTTCAAGGAGTTCTTGGCCTGGCTCATAAAGTAGAATGAGCTCTGCACTGTGAGTTTTTAGTGACTCTATGGTGCAAGCTTTGTAGCAGTTATATAATGTGAAAACATGTTATCCAACTATATTAGCATTTCTAATACCTAATTTGACCATAAAAATGACAAGAAAATGATCACATCAAGTACTTCTTGACCAGGCTCACAGAGTAGAATCAGTTATGCACTGTGAGTTTTTAGTGACTCAATGGCGCAATCTTCCAAGCACTTTATAGTCTAAAAAAATGTTCTCCACGTATATCCTCATGTCTAATAACTAATTTGACCACAAAAATGGCAAGAAAATGCTAACTACAAGGAGTTCTTGACCTAGCTCAGTGAGTAGAATCAGCTCTGCACTTTGACTTTTTAGTAACTCTTTGGAGCAAGCTTCCTATCATTTTTATACTCTAAAAACAAGTTCTCCAACTATATTCGCATGTCTAATAACTAATTTGACCATAAAAATGACAAGAAATGCTCACTTGAAGTACTTCTTGACCAGGCTCACAGAGTAGAATCAACTATGCACTGTGAGTTTTTAGTGACTCAATTGCGCATGCTTCCTAGCATTTTTATAGTTTGAAAACATTCTCTCCACATATATCCTCATGTCTAATAACTAATTTGACCACAAAAATGGCAAGAAAATGTTAACTTCAAGGAGTTCTTGACCTGGCTCAGGGATCAGAATCTGCTCTGCACTTTGACTTTTTAGTGACTCTTTGAAGCAAGCTTCCTATCTTATTTATTTATACTCTGAAAACAAGTTCTCCAACTATATTCATATGTCTAATAACAAATTTGACAATAAAAATTGGTGGAAAAGGCACACCTCTAGGAGTTCTTGACCTTGCTCATGGAGTAGAATATGCTCTACACTTTAACTTTTTAGTGACTCTATTCGCAAGCTTTCTTGCATTTTTATACTCTGAAAATATGTTCTTCAACTATATTCTCATGTGTATAACTAATTTGACCATAAAAATGGCAAGAAAATGCTCACTTCAAGGAGTTCTTGACCTGACTCATAAAGTAGAATGAGCTCTGCACTGTGAGTTTTTAGTGACTCTATGGTGCAAGCTTTGTAGTAGTTATATACTCTGAAAACTTGTTATCCAACTATATTAGCATTTCTAATAACTAATTTGACCATAAAAATGACAAGAAAATGATCACTTTAAGTACTTCTTGACCAGGCTCACAGAGTAGAATAAGTTATGCACCGTGAGTTTTTAGTGACTCAATGGCGCAATCTTCCAAGCACTTTTATAGTCTAAAAAAATGTTCTCCACATATATCCTCATGTCTAATAACTAATTTGACCACAAAAATGGCAAGAAAATGCTAACTACAAGGAGTTCTTGACCTAGCTCAGTGAGTAGAATCAGCTTTGCACTTTGATTTTTTATTAACTCTTTGGAGCAAGCTTCCTAACATTTTTATACTCTGAAAACAAGTTCTCCAACTGTATTCGCATGTCTAATAACTAATTTGACCATAAAAATGACAATAAAATGCTCACTTCAAGTACTTCTTGACCAGGCTCACAGAGTAGAATCAACTATGCACTGTGAGTTTTTAGTGACTCAATGGCGCATGCTTCCTAGCATTTTTATAGTTTGAAAACATACTTTCCACATATATCCTCATGTCTAATAACTAATTTGACCACAAAAATGGCTAGAAAATGCTAACTTTATGGAGTTCTTGACCTGGCTAAGGGATCAGAATCTGCTCTGCACTTTGACTTTTTAGTGACTCTTTGGAGCAAGTTTCCTATCATATTTATTTATACTCTGAAAATAAGTTCTCCAACTATATTCGCATGTCTAATAACAAATTTGACAATAAAAATTGGATGAAAATGCACACCTCTAGGTGTTCTTGACCTTGCTCATGGAGTAGAATATGCTCTGCACTTTGACTTTTTAGTGTCTCTATTCGCAAGCTTCCTTGCATTTTTATACTCTGAAAACATGTTCTTCAACTATATTCTCATGTGTAATAACTAATTTGACTATAAAAATGGCAAGAAAATGCTCACTTCAAGGAGTTCTTGGCCTGGCTCATAAAGTAGAATGAGCTCTGCACTGTGAGTTTTTAGTGACTCTATGGTGCAAGCTTTGTAGCAGTTATATAATGTGAAAACATGTTATCCAACTATATTAGCATTTCTAATTCCTAATTTGACCATAAAAATAACAAGAAAATGATCACTTCAAGTACTTCTTGACCAGGCTCACAGAGTAGAATCAGTTATGCACTGTGAGTTTTTAGTGACTCAATGGCGCAAGCTTCCATGCATTTTTATAGTCTAAAAAAATGTTCTCCACATATATCCTCATGTCTAATAACTAAATTGACCACAAAAATGGCAATAAAATGCTAACTACAAGGAGTTCTTCACCTAACTTAATGAGTAGAATCAGCTCTGCACTTTGACTTTTTAGAAACTCTTTGGAGCAAGCTTCCTATCATTTTTATACTCTGAAAACAAGTTCTACAACTATATTCGCATGTTTAATAACTAATTTGACCATAAAAATGACAATAAAATGCTCACTTAAAGGAGTTCTTTACCTGGCTCACAGAGTATAATCAACTATGCACTGTGAGTTTTTAGTGACTCAATGGCGCATGCTTCCTAGCATTTTTATAGTTTGAAAACATACTCTCCACATATATTCTCATGTCTAATAACTAATTTGACCACAAAAATGGCAAGAAAATGCTAACTTCAAGGAGTTCTTGACCTGGCTCAGGAATCAGAATCTGCTCTGCACTTTGACTTTTTAGTGACTCTTTGGAGCAAGCTTCCTATCTTATTTATTTATACTCTGAAAAAAAGTTCTCCAACTATATTCGCATTTCTAATAATAAATTTGACAATAAAAATTGGTGGAAAAGGCACACCTCTAGGAGTTCTTGACCTTGCTCATGGAGTAGAATATGCTCTACACCTTAACTTTTTAGTGACTCTATTCGCAAGCTTTCTTGCATTTTTATACTCTGAAAACATGTTCTTCAACTATATTCTCATGTGTATAATTAATTTGACCATAAAAATGGCAAGAAAATGCTCACTTCAAGGATTTCTTGACTTGACTCATAAAGTAGAATGAGCTCTGCACTGTGAGTTTTTAGTGACTCTATTGTGCAAGCTTTGTAGTAGTTATATACTCTGAAAACATGTTATCCAACTATATTAGCATTTCTAATAACTAATTTGACCATAAAAATGACATGAAAATGATCACTTCAAGTACTTCTTGACCAGGCTCACAGAGTAGAATAAGTTATGCACTGTGAGTTTTTAGTGACTCAATGGCGCTATCATCCAAGCACTTTTATAGTCTAAAAAAATGTTCTCCACATATATCCTCATGTCTAATAACTAATTTGACTACAAAAATGGCAATAAAATGCTAACTACAAGGAGTTCTTGACCTAGCTATGTGAGTAGAATCAGCTCTGCACTTTGACTTTTTAGAAACTCTTTGGAGCAAGCTTCTTATCATTTTTATACTCTGAAAACAAGTTCTACAACTATATTTGCATGTCTAATAACTAATTTGACCATAAAAATTACAATAAAATGCTCACTTAAAGGAGTTCTTGACCTGGCTCACAGAGTAAAATCAACTATGCATTGTGAGTTTTTAGTGACTCAATGGCGCAAGCTTCCTAGCATTTTTATAGTTTGAAAACATACTTTACACATATATCCTCATGTCTAATAACTAATTTGGCCAAAAAAATGGCAAGAAAATGCTAACTTAAAGGAGTTCTTGACCTGGCTCAAGGATCAGAATCAGCTCTGCACTTTAACTTTTAGTGACTCTTTGGAGCAAGTTTCCTATCATATTTATTTATACTCTGAAAAAAAGTTCTCCAACTATATTCGCATGTCTAATAACAAATTTGACAATAAAAATTGGAGGAAAATGCACACCTCTAGGAGTTCTTGACCTTGCTCATGGAGTAGAATATACTCTACACTTTAACTTTTTAGTGACTCTATTCGCTAGCTTTCTTGCATTTTTATACTCTGAAAACATGTTCTTCAACTATATTCTCATGTGTATAACTAATTTGACCATAAAAATGGCAAGAAAATGCTCACTTCAAGGATTTCTTGACCTGGCTCATAAAGTAGAATGAGCTCTGCACTGTGAGTGTTTAGTGACTCTATGGTGCAAGCTTTGTAGCAGTTATATACTCTGAAAACATGTTATCCAACTATATTACCATTTCTAATAACTAATTTGACCATAAAAATGACAAGAAAATGATCACTTCAAGTACTTCTTGACCAGGCTCACAGAGTAGAATCAGTTATGCACTGTGAGTTTTTAGTGACTCAATGGCGCAATCTTCCAAGCACTTTTATAGTCTAAAAAAATGTTCTCCACGTATATCCTCATGTCTAATAACTAATTTGACCACAAAAATGGCAAGAAAATGCTAACTACAAGGAGTTCTTGAAGTAGCTATGTGAGTAGAATCAGCTCTGCACTTTGACTTTTTTGTAACTCTTTGGAGAAAGCTTCCTATCATTTTTATACTCTGAAAACAAGTTCTCCAACTATATTCGCATGTATAATAACTAATTTGACCATAAAAATGACAAGAAAATGCTCACTTCAAGTACTTCTTGACCAGGCTCACAAAGTAGAATCAACTATGCACTGTGAGTATTTAGTGACTCAATGGCGCATGCTTCCTAGCATTTTTATAGTTTGAAAACATACTCTCCACATATATCCTCATGTCTATTAACTAATTTGACCACAAAAATGACAAGAAAATGCTAACTTCAAGGAGTTCTTGACCTTTCTCAGGGAACAGAATCTGCTCTACACTTTGACTTTTTAGTGACTCTTTGGAGCAAGCTTCCTATCATATTTATTTATACTCTGAAAACAAGTTCTACAACTATATTCGCATGTCTAATAACAAATTTGACAATAAAAATTGGAGGAAAATACACACCTCTAGGTGTTCTTGACCATGCTCATGGAGTAGAATATGCTCTGCACTTTGACTTTTTAGTGTCTCTATTCGCAAGCTTCCTTGCATTTTTATACTCTGAAAACATGTTCTTCAACTATATTCTCATGTGTAATAACTAATTTGTCCATAAAAATGGCAAGAAAATGGTCACTTCAAGAAGTTCTTGACCTGGCTCATAAAGTAGAATGAGCTCTGCACTGTTAGTTTTTAGTGATTCTATGGTGCAAGCTTTGTAGCAGTTATATACTCTGAAAACATGTTATCCAACTATATTAGAATTTCTAATAACTAATTTGACCATAAAAATGACATGAAAATGATCACTTCAAGTACTTCTTGACCAGGCTCACAGAGTAGAATAAGTTATGCACTGTGAGTTTTTAGTGACTCAATGGCGCAATCTTCCAAGCACTTTTATAGTCTAAAAAAATGTTCTCCACATATATCCTCATGTCTAATAACTAATTTGACTACAAAAATGGCAATAAAATGCTAACTACAAGGAGTTCTTGACCTAGCTATGTGAGTAGAATCAGCTTTGCACTTTGACTTTTTAGAAACTCTTTGGAGCAAGCTTCCTATCATTTTTATACTCTGAAAACAAGTTCTACAACTATATTCGCATGTCTAATCACTAATTTGACCATAAAAATGATAATAAAATGCTCACTTAAAGGAGTTCTTGACCTGGCTCACAGAGTAAAATCAACTATGCATTGTGAGTTTTTAGTGACTCAATGGCGCATGCTTCCTAGCATTTTTATAGTTTGAAAACATACTTTACACATATATCCTCATGTCTAATAACTAATTTGACTACAAAAATGGCAATAAAATGCTAACTACAGGGAGTTCTTGACCTAGCTCAGTGAGTAGAATCAGCTCTGCACTTTGATTTTTTATTAACTCTTTAGAGCAAGCTTCCTATCATTTTTATACTCTGAAAACAAGTCCTCCAACTGTATTCGCATGTATAATAACTAATTTGACCATAAAAATGACAATAAAATGCTCACTTCAAGTATTTCTTGACCAGGCTCACAGAGTAGAATCAACTATGCACTGTGAGTTTTTAGTGACTCAATGGCGCATGCTTCCTAGCATTTTTATAGTTTGAAAACATACTCTCCACATATATCCTCATGTATAATAACCAATTTGACCACAAAAATGGCAAGAAAATGCTAACTTCAAGGAGTTCTTGACCTGGCTCAGGGATCAGAATCTGCTCTGCACTTTGACTTTTTAGTGACTCTTTGGAGCAAGCTTCCTATCATATTTATTTATACTCTGAAAAAAATTCTCCAACTATATTCGCATGTCTAATAACAAATTTGACAATAAAAATTGGATGAAAATGCACACCTCTAGGTGTTCTTGACCTTGCTCATGGAGTAGAATATGCTCTGCACTTTGACTTTTTAGTGTCTCTATTCGCAAGCTTCCTTGCATTTTTATACTCTGAAAACATGTTCTTCAACTATATTCTCATGTGTAATAACTAATTTGACCATAAAAATGGCAAGAAAATGCTCACTTCAAGGATTTCTTGGCCTGGCTCATAAAGTAGAATGAGCTCTGCACTGTGAGTTTTTAGTGACTCTATGGTGCAATCTTTGTAGCAGTTATATAATGTGAAAACATGTTATCCAACTATATTAGCATTTCTAATTCCTAATTTGACCATAAAAATAACAAGAAAATGATCACTTCAAGTACTTCTTGACCAGGCTCACAGAGTAGAATCAGTTATGCACTGTGAGTTTTTAGTGACTCAATGGCGCAAGCTTCCATGCATTTTTATAGTCTAAAAAAATGTTCTCCACATATATCCTCATGTCTAATAACTAAATTGACCACAAAAATGGCAATAAAATGCTAACTACAAGGAGTTCTTCACCTAACTTAATGAGTAGAATCAGCTCTGCACTTTGACTTTTTAGAAACTCTTTGGAGCAAGCTTCCTATCATTTTTATACTCTGAAAACAAGTTCTACAACTATATTCGCATGTTTAATAACTAATTTGACCATAAAAATGACAATAAAATGCTCACTTAAAGGAGTTCTTTACCTGGCTCACAGAGTATAATCAACTATGCACTGTGAGTTTTTAGTGACTCAATGGCGCATGCTTCCTAGCATTTTTATAGTTTGAAAACATACTCTCCACATATATTCTCATGTCTAATAACTAATTTGACCACAAAAATGGCAAGAAAATGCTAACTTCAAGGAGTTCTTGACCTGGCTCAGGAATCAGAATCAGCTCTGCACTTTGACTTTTTAGTGACTCTTTGGAGCAAGCTTCCTATCTTATTTATTTATACTCTGAAAAAAAGTTCTCCAACTATATTCGCATTTCTAATAATAAATTTGACAATAAAAATTGGTGGAAAAGGCACACCTCTAGGAGTTCTTGACCTTGCTCATGGAGTAGAATATGCTCTACACCTTAACTTTTTAGTGACTCTATTCGCAAGCTTTCTTGCATTTTTATACTCTGAAAACATGTTCTTCAACTATATTCTCATGTGTATAATTAATTTGACCATAAAAATGGCAAGAAAATGCTCACTTCAAGGATTTCTTGACTTGACTCATAAAGTAGAATGAGCTCTGCACTGTGAGTTTTTAGTGACTCTATTGTGCAAGCTTTGTAGTAGTTATATACTCTGAAAACATGTTATCCAACTATATTAGCATTTCTAATAACTAATTTGACCATAAAAATGACATGAAAATGATCACTTCAAGTACTTCTTGACCAGGCTCACAGAGTAGAATAAGTTATGCACTGTGAGTTTTTAGTGACTCAATGGCGCTATCATCCAAGCACTTTTATAGTCTAAAAAAATGTTCTCCACATATATCCTCATGTCTAATAACTAATTTGACTACAAAAATGGCAATAAAATGCTAAC
Organism: Pogostemon cablin; assembly: GCA_023678885.1. Classification (NCBI taxonomy): domain Eukaryota; kingdom Viridiplantae; phylum Streptophyta; class Magnoliopsida; order Lamiales; family Lamiaceae; genus Pogostemon; species Pogostemon cablin. The sequence goes on from JAHCLQ010000366.1 coordinate 38,736, forward strand.
TACAAGGAGTTCTTGACCTAGCTATGTGAGTAGAATCAGCTCTGCACTTTGACTTTTTAGAAACTCTTTGGAGCAAGCTTCTTATCATTTTTATACTCTGAAAACAAGTTCTACAACTATATTTGCATGTCTAATAACTAATTTGACCATAAAAATTACAATAAAATGCTCACTTAAAGGAGTTCTTGACCTGGCTCACAGAGTAAAATCAACTATGCATTGTGAGTTTTTAGTGACTCAATGGCGCATGCTTCCTAGCATTTTTATAGTTTGAAAACATACTTTACACATATATCCTCATGTCTAATAACTAATTTGGCCAAAAAAATGGCAAGAAAATGCTAACTTAAAGGAGTTCTTGACCTGGCTCAAGGATCAGAATCAGCTCTGCACTTTAACTTTTAGTGACTCTTTGGAGCAAGTTTCCTATCATATTTATTTATACTCTGAAAAAAAGTTCTCCAACTATATTCGCATGTCTAATAACAAATTTGACAATAAAAATTGGAGGAAAATGCACACCTCTAGGAGTTCTTGACCTTGCTCATGGAGTAGAATATACTCTACACTTTAACTTTTTAGTGACTCTATTCGCTAGCTTTCTTGCATTTTTATACTCTGAAAACATGTTCTTCAACTATATTCTCATGTGTATAACTAATTTGACCATAAAAATGGCAAGAAAATGCTCACTTCAAGGATTTCTTGACCTGGCTCATAAAGTAGAATGAGCTCTGCACTGTGAGTGTTTAGTGACTCTATGGTGCAAGCTTTGTAGCAGTTATATACTCTGAAAACATGTTATCCAACTATATTACCATTTCTAATAACTAATTTGACCATAAAAATGACAAGAAAATGATCACTTCAAGTACTTCTTGACCAGGCTCACAGAGTAGAATCAGTTATGCACTGTGAGTTTTTAGTGACTCAATGGCGCAATCTTCCAAGCACTTTTATAGTCTAAAAAAATGTTCTCCACGTATATCCTCATGTCTAATAACTAATTTGACCACAAAAATGGCAAGAAAATGCTAACTACAAGGAGTTCTTGACCTAGCTATGTGAGTAGAATCAGCTCTGCACTTTGACTTTTTTGTAACTCTTTGGAGAAAGCTTCCTATCATTTTTATACTCTGAAAACAAGTTCTCCAACTATATTCGCATGTATAATAACTAATTTGACCATAAAAATGACAAGAAAATGCTCACTTCAAGTACTTCTTGACCAGGCTCACAAAGTAGAATCAACTATGCACTGTGAGTATTTAGTGACTCAATGGCGCATGCTTCCTAGCATTTTTATAGTTTGAAAACATACTCTCCACATATATCCTCATGTCTATTAACTAATTTGACCACAAAAATGACAAGAAAATGCTAACTTCAAGGAGTTCTTGACCTTTCTCAGGGAACAGAATCTGCTCTACACTTTGACTTTTTAGTGACTCTTTGGAGCAAGCTTCCTATCATATTTATTTATACTCTGAAAACAAGTTCTACAACTATATTCGCATGTCTAATAACAAATTTGACAATAAAAATTGGAGGAAAATACACACCTCTAGGTGTTCTTGACCATGCTCATGGAGTAGAATATGCTCTGCACTTTGACTTTTTAGTGTCTCTATTCGCAAGCTTCCTTGCATTTTTATACTCTGAAAACATGTTCTTCAACTATATTCTCATGTGTAATAACTAATTTGTCCATAAAAATGGCAAGAAAATGGTCACTTCAAGAAGTTCTTGACCTGGCTCATAAAGTAGAATGAGCTCTGCACTGTTAGTTTTTAGTGATTCTATGGTGCAAGCTTTGTAGCAGTTATATACTCTGAAAACATGTTATCCAACTATATTAGAATTTCTAATAACTAATTTGACCATAAAAATGACATGAAAATGATCACTTCAAGTACTTCTTGACCAGGCTCACAGAGTAGAATAAGTTATGCACTGTGAGTTTTTAGTGACTCAATGGCGCAATCTTCCAAGCACTTTTATAGTCTAAAAAAATGTTCTCCACATATATCCTCATGTCTAATAACTAATTTGACTACAAAAATGGCAATAAAATGCTAACTACAAGGAGTTCTTGACCTAGCTATGTGAGTAGAATCAGCTTTGCACTTTGACTTTTTAGAAACTCTTTGGAGCAAGCTTCCTATCATTTTTATACTCTGAAAACAAGTTCTACAACTATATTCGCATGTCTAATCACTAATTTGACCATAAAAATGATAATAAAATGCTCACTTAAAGGAGTTCTTGACCTGGCTCACAGAGTAAAATCAACTATGCATTGTGAGTTTTTAGTGACTCAATGGCGCATGCTTCCTAGCATTTTTATAGTTTGAAAACATACTTTACACATATATCCTCATGTCTAATAACTAATTTGACCAAAAAAATGGCAAGAAAATGCTAACTTAAAGGAGTTCTTGACCTGGCTCAAGGATCAGAATCATCTCTGCACTTTAACTTTTAGTGACTCTTTGGAGCAAGTTTCCTATCATATTTATTTATACTCTGAAAAAAAGTTCTCCAACTATATTCGCTTGTCTAATAACAAATTTGACCATAAAAATTGGAGGAAAATGCACACCTCTAGGAGTTCTTGACCTTGCTCATGGAGTAGAATATGCTCTACACTTTAACTTTTTAGTGACTCTATTCGCAAGCTTTCTTGCATTTTTATACTCTGAAAACATGTTCTTCAACTATATTCTCATGTGTATAACTAATTTGACCATAAAAATGGCAAGAAAATGCTCACTTCAAGGATTTCTTGACCTGGCTCATAAAGTAGAATGAGCTCTGCACTGTGAGTGTTTAGTGACTCTATGGTGCAAGCTTTGTAGCAGTTATATACTCTGAAAACATGTTATCCAACTATATTACCATTTCTAATAACTAATTTGACCATAAAAATGACAAGAAAATGATCACTTCAAGTACTTCTTGACCAGGCTCACAGAGTAGAATCAGTTATGCACTGTGAGTTTTTAGTGACTCAATGGCGCAATCTTCCAAGCACTTTTATATTCTAAAAAATGTTCTCCACGTATATCCTCATGTCTAATAACTAATTTGACCACAAAAATGGCAAGAAAATGCTAACTACAAGGAGTTCTTGACCTAGCTATGTGAGTAGAATCAGCTCTGCACTTTGACTTTTTAGTAACTCTTTGGAGAAAGCTTCCTATCATTTTTATACTCTGAAAACAAGTTCTCCAACTATATTCGCATGTATAATAACTAATTTGACCATAAAAATGACAAGAAAATGCTCACTTCAAGTAGTTCTTGACCAGGCTCACAGAGTAGAATCAACTATGCACTGTGAGTATTTAGTGACTCAATGGCGCATGCTTCCTAGCATTTTTATAGTTTGAAAACATACTCTCCACATATATCCTCATGTCTATTAACTAATTTGACCACAAAAATGGCAAGAAAATGCTAACTTCAAGGAGTTCTTGACCTGTCTCAGGGAACAGAATCTGCTCTACACTTTGACTTTTTAGTGACTCTTTGGAGCAAGCTTCCTATCATATTTATTTATACTCTGAAAACAAGTTCTCCAACTATATTCGCATGTCTAATAACAAATTTGACAATAAAAATTGGAGGAAAATACACACCTCTAGGTGTTCTTGACCTTGCTCATGGAGTAGAATATGCTCTGCACTTTGACTTTTTAGTGTCTCTATTCGCAAGCTTCCTTGCATTTTTATACTCTGAAAACATGTTCTTCAACTATATTCTCATGTGTAATAACTAATTTGTCCATAAAAATGGCAAGAAAATGGTCACTTCAAGGAGTTCTTGACCTGGCTAATAAAGTAGAATGAGCTCTGCACTGTTAGTTTTTAGTGATTCTATGGTGCAAGCTTTGTAGCAGTTATATACTCTGAAAACATGTTATCCAACTATATTAGAATTTCTAATAACTAATTTGACCATAAAAATGACATGAAAATGATCACTTCAAGTACTTCTTGACCAGGCTCACAGAGTAGAATCAGTTATGCACTGTGAGTTTTTAGTGACTCAATGGCGCAATCTTCCAAGCACTTTTATAGTCTAAACAAATGTTCTCCACATATATCCTCATGTCTAATAACTAATTTGACTACAAAAATGGCAATAAAATGCTAACTACAAGGAGTTCTTGACCTAGCTATGTGAGTAGAATCAGCTCTGCACTTTGACTTTTTAGAAACGCTTTGGAGCAAGCTTCCTATCATTTTTATACTCTGAAAACAAGTTCTACAACTATATTAGCATGTCTAATAACTAATTTGACCATAAAAATAACAATAAAATGCTCACTTAAAGGAGTCTTGACCTGGCTCACAGAGTAAAATCAACTATGCATTGTGAGTTTTTAGTGACTCAATGGCGCATGCTTCCTAGCATTTTTATAGTTTGAAAACATACTTTACACATATATCCTCATGTCTAATAACTAATTTGACCAAAAAAATGGCAAGAAAATGCTAACTTAAAGGAGTTCTTGACCTGGCTCAGGGATCAGAATCATCTCTGCACTTTAACTTTTAGTGACTCTTTGGAGCAAGTTTCCTATCATATTTATTTATACTCTGAAAAAAAGTTCTCCAACTATATTCGCATGTCTAATAACAAATTTGACCATAAAAATTGGAGGAAAATGCACACCTCTAGGAGTTCTTGACCTTGCTCATGGAGTAGAATATGCTCTACACTTTAACTTTTTAGTGACTCTATTCGCAAGCTTTCTTGCATTTTTATACTCTGAAAACATGTTCTTCAACTATATTCTCATGTGTATAACTAATTTGACCATAAAAATGGCAAGAAAATGCTCACTTCAAGGATTTCTTGACCTGGCTCATAAAGTAGAATGAGCTCTGCACTGTGAGTGTTTAGTGACTCTATGGTGCAAGCTTTGTAGCAGTTATATACTCTGAAAACATGTTATCCAACTATATTACCATTTCTAATAACTAATTTGACCATAAAAATGACAAGAAAATGATCACTTCAAGTACTTCTTGACCAGGCTCACAGAGTAGAATCAGTTATGCACTGTGAGTTTTTAGTGACTCAATGGCGCAATCTTCCAAGCACTTTTATAGTCTAAAAAATGTTCTCCACGTATATCCTCATGTCTAATAACTAATTTGACCACAAAAATGGCAAGAAAATGCTAACTACAAGGAGTTCTTGACCTAGCTATGTGAGTAGAATCAGCTCTGCACTTTGACTTTTTAGTAACTCTTTGGAGAAAGCTTCCTATCATTTTTATACTCTGAAAACAAGTTCTCCAACTATATTCGCATGTCTAATAACTAATTTGACCATAAAAATGACAATAAAATGCTCACTTTAAGTACTTCTCGACCAGGCTCACAGAGTAGAATCAACTATGCACTGTGAGTGTTTAGTGACTCAATGGCGCATGCTTCCTAGCATTTTTATAGTTTGAAAACATACTCTCCACATATATCCTCATGTCTAATAACTAATTTGACCACAAAAATGGCAAGAAAATGCTAACTTCAAGGAGTTCTTGACTTGGCTCAGGGATCAGAATCAGCTCTGCACTTTGACTTTTTAGTGACTCTTTGGAGCAAGTTTCCTATAATATTTATTTATACTCTGAAAACAAGTTCTCCAACTATATTCGCATGTCTAATAACAAATTTGACAATAAAAATTGGAGGAAAATGCACACCTCTGCACTTTGACTTTTTAGTGTCTCTATTCGCAAGCTTCCTTGCATTTTTATACTCTGAAAACATGTTCTTCAACTATATTCTCATGTGTAATAACTAATTTGACCATAAAAATGGCAAGAAAATGCTCACTTCAAGGAGTTCTTGACCTGGCTCATAAAGTAGAATGAGCTCTGCACTGTTAGTTTTTAGTGACTCTATGGTGCAAGCTTTGTAGCAGTTATATACTCTGAAAACATGTTATCCAACTATATTAGCATTTCTAATAACTAATTTAACCATAAAAATGACAAGAAAATGATCACTTCAGTACTTCTTGACCAGGCTCACAGAGTAGAATCAGTTATGCACTGTGAGTTTTTAGTTACTCAATGGCGCAAGCTTCCAAACATTTTTATAGTCTAAAAATATGTTCTCCACATATATCCTCATGTCTAATAACTTATTTGACCACAAAAATGGCAAGAAAATGCTAACTACAAGGAGTTCTTGACCTAGCTATGTGAGCAGAATCAGCTCTGCACTTTGACTTTTTAGTAACTCTTTGGAGCAAGCTTCCTATCATTTTTATACTCTGAAAACAAGTTCTCCAACTATATTTGCATGTCTAATAACTAATTTTACCATAAAAATGACAAGAAAATGCTCACTTCAAGTACTTCTTGATCAGGCTCATAGAGTAGAATCAACTATGCACTGTGATTTTTTATTGACTTAATGACGCATGCTTCCTAGCATTTTTATAGTTTGAAAACATACTATCCACATATATCCTCATGTCTAATAACTAATTTGACCACAAAAATGGCAAGAAAATGCTAACTTTAAGGAGTTCTTGACCTGGCTAAGGGATCAGAATCTGCTCTGCACTTTGACTTTTTAGTGACTCTTTGGAGCAAGTTTCCTATCATATTTATTTATACTCTGAAAAAAATTCTCCCACTATATTCGCATGTCTAATAACAAATTTGACAATAAAAATTGAAGTAAAATACACACCTAAAGGTGTTATTGACCTTGCTCATGGAGTAAAATATGCTCTGCACTTTGACTTTTTAGTGTCTCTATTTGCAAGCTTCCTTGCATTTTTATACTCTGAAAACATGTTCTTCAACTATATTCTCATGGGTAATAACTAATTTGACCATAAAAATGGCAAGAAAATGCTCACTTCAAAGAGTTCTTGACCTGGCTCATAAAGCAGAATGAGCTCTGCACTGTGAGTTTTTAGTGACTCTATGGTGCAAGCTTTGTAGCAGTTATATACTCTGAAAACATGTTATCCAACTATATTAGCATTTCTAATAACTAATTTGACCATAAAAATGACAAGAAAATGATCACTTCAAGAACTTCTTGACCAGACTCACAGAGTAGAATTAGTTATGCACTATGAGTTTTTAGTGACTCAATGGCGCAAGCTTCCAAGCATTTTTATAGTCTAAAAATATGTTCTCCACATATATCCTCATGTATAATAACTAATTTGACCACAAAAATGGCAATAAAATGCTAACTACAAGGAGTTCTTTACCTAACCCAGTGAGTAGAATCAGCTCTGCACTTTGACTTTTTAGTAACTCTTTGGAGCAAGCTTCCTATCATTTTTATACTCTGAAAACAAGTTCTCCAACTATATTCGCATGTCTAATAACTAATTTGACTATAAAAATGACAATAAAATGTTCACTTCAAGTACTTCTTGACCAGGCTCACAGAGTAGAATCAACTATGAACTGTGAGTGTTTAGTGACTCAATGGCGCATGCTTCATAGCATTTTTATAGTTTGAAAACATACTCTCCACATATATCCTCATGTCTAATAACTAATTTGACCACAAAAATGGCAAGAAAATGCTAACTTCAAGGAGTTCTTGACCTGGCTCAGGGATCAGAATCAGCTCTGCACTTTAACTTTTAGTGACTCTTTGGAGCAAGTTTCCTATCATATTTATTTATATTCTGAAAACAAGTTCTCCAAATATATTCGCATGTCTAATAACAAATTTGACAATAAAAATTGGAGGAAAATGCACACTTCTAGGAGTTCTTGAACTTGCTCATGGAGTAGAATATGCTCTACACTTTAACTTTTTAGTGACTCTATTCGCAAGTTTTCTTGCATTTTTATACTCTGAAAACATGTTCTTCAACTACATTCTCATGTGTATAACTAATTTGACCATAAAAATGGCAAGAAAATGCTCACTTCAAGGATTTCTTGACCTAGCTCATAAAGTAGAATGAGCTCTGCACTGTGAGTTTTTAGTGACTCTATGGTGCAAGCTTTGTAGCAGTTATATACTCTGAAAACATGTTATCCAACTATATTACCATTTCTAATAACTAATTTGACCATAAAAATGACAAGAAAATGATCACTTCAAGTACTTCTTGACCAGGCTCACAGAGTAGAATCAGTTATGCAATGTGAGTTTTTAGTGACTCAAGGGCGCAATCTTCCAAGCACTTTTATAGTCTAAAAAAATGTTCTCCACGTATATCCTCATGTCTAATAACTAATTTGACTACAAAAATGGCAAGAAAATGCTAACTACAAGGAGTTCTTGACCTAGCTATGTGAATAGAATCAGCTCTGCACTTTGACTTTTTAGTAACTCTTTGGAGAAAGCTTCCTATCATTTTTATACTCTGAAAACAAGTTCTCCAACTATATTCGCATGTATAATAACTAATTTGACCATAAAAATGACAAGAAAATGCTCACTTAAAGTACTTCTTGACCAGGCTCACAGAGTAGAATCAACTATGCACTGTGAGTATTTAGTGACTCAATGGGGCATGCTTCCTAGCATTTTTATAGTTTGAAAACGTACTCTCGACATATATCCTCATGTCAAATAACTAATTTGATCACAAAAATGGCAAGAAAATACTAACTTCAAGGAGTTCTTGACCAGGCTCAGGGATCAGAATCTGCTCTGCACTTTGACTTTTTAGTGACTCTTTGGAGCAAGCTCCTATCATATTTATTTATACTCTGAAAAAAAGTTCTCCAACTATATTTGCATGTCTAATAACAAATTTGATAATAAAAATTGGAGGAAAATAACACCTCTAGGTGTTCTTGACCTTGCTCATGGAGTAAAATATGCTCTGCACTTTGACTTTTTAGTGTCTCTATTCGCAAGCTTCCTTGCATTTTTATACTCTGAAAACATGTTCTTCAACTATATTCTCATGGGTAATAACTAATTTGACCATAAAAATGGCAAGAAAATGCTCACTTCAAAGAGTTCTTGACCTGGCTCATAAAGCAGAATGAGCTCTGCACTGTGAGTTTTTAGTGACTTTATGGTGCAAGCTTTGTAGCAGTTATATACTCTGAAAACATGTTATCCAACTATATTAGCATTTCTAATAACTAATTTGACCATAAAAATGACAAGAAAATGATCACTTCAAGTACTTCTTGACCAGACTCACAGAGTAGAATCAGTTATGCACTGTGAGTTTTTAGTGACTCAATGGCCCAAGCTTCCAAGCATTTTTATAGTCTAAAAATATGTTCTCAACATATATCCTCATGTATAATAACTAATTTGAACACAAAAATGGCAATAAAATGCTAACTACAAGGAGTTCTTGACCTAACTCAGTGAGTAGAATCAGCTCTGCACTTTGACTTTTTAGTAACTCTTTGGAGCAAGCTTCCTATCATTTTTATACTCTGAAAACAAGTTCTCCAACTATATTCGCATGTCTAATAACTAATTTGACCATAAAAATGACAATAAAATGCTCACTTCAAGTACTTCTTGACCAGGCTCACAGGGTAGAATCAACTATGCACTGTAAGTTTTTAGTGACTCAATGGCGCATGCTTCCTAGCATTTTTATAGTTTAAAAACATACTCTCCACATATATCCTCATGTCTAATAACTAATTTGACCACAAAAATGGCAAGAAAATGCTAACTTCAAGGAGTTCTTGACTTGGCTCAGGGATCAGAATCAGCTCTGCACTTTGACTTTTTAGTGACTCTTTGGAGCAAGTTTCCTATCATATTTATTTATACTCTGAAAACAAGTTCTCCAACTATATTCGCATGTCTAATAAAAATTTGACAATAAAAATTGGAGGAAAATGCACACCTCTAGGTGTTATTGACCTTGCTCATGGAGTAGAATATGCTCTGCACTTTGACTTTTTAGTGTCTCTATTCGCAAGCTTCCTTGCATTTTTATACTCTGAAAACATGTTCTTCAACTATATTCTCATGTGTAATAACTAATTTGACCATAAAAATGGTAAGAAAATGCTCACTTCAAGGAGTTCTTGACCTGGCTCATAAAGTAGAATGAGCTCTGCACTGTAAGTTTTTAGTGACTCTATGGTGCAAGTTTTGTAGCACTTATATACTCTGAAAACATGTTATCCAACTATATTAGCATTTCTAATAACTAATTTAACCATAAAAATGACAAGAAAATGATCACTTCAAGTACTTCTTGACCAGGCTCACAGAGTAGAATCAGTTATGCACTGTGAGTTTTTAGTGACTAAATGGCGCAATCTTCCAAGCACTTTTATAGTCTAAAAAAATGTTCTCCACGTATTTCCTCATGTCTAATAACTAATTTGACCACAAAAATGGCAAGAAAATGCTAACTACAAGGAGTTCTTGACCTAGCTATGTGAGTAGAATCAGCTCTGCACTTTGACTTTTTAGTAACTCTTTGGAGAAAGCTTCCTATCATTTTTATACTCTGAAAACAAGTTCTCCAACTATATTTGCATGTATAATAACTAATTTGACCATAAAAATGACAAGAAAATGTTCACTTCAAGTACTTCTTGACCAGGCTCACAGAGTAGAATCAACTATGCACTGTGAGTATTTAGTGACTCAATGAGCATGCTTCCTAGCATTTTTATAGTTTGAAAACATACTCTCCACATATATCCTCATGTCTAATAACTAATTTGACCACAAAAATGGCAAGAAAATGCTAACTTCAAGGAATTCTTGACCTGTCTCAGGGATCAGAATCTGCTCTACACTTTGACTTTTTAGTGACTCTTTGGAGCAAGCTTCCTATCATATTTATTTATACTCTGAAAACAAGTTCTCCAACAATATTCGCATGTCTAATAACAAATTTGACAATAAAAATTGGAGGAAAATACACACCTCTAGGTGTTCTTGACCTTGCTCATGGAGTAGAATATGCTCTGCACTTTTACTTTTTAGTGTCTCTATTCGCAAGCTTCCTTGCATTTTTATACTCTGAAAACATGTTCTTCAACTATATTCTCATGTGTAATAACTAATTTGACCATAAAAATTGAAGGAGTTCTTGACCTGGCTCATAAAGTAGAATGAGCTCTGCACTGTAAGTTTTTAGTGACTCTATGGTGCAAGTTTTGTAGCACTTATATACTCTGAAAACATGTTATCCAACTATATTAGCATTTCTAATAACTAATTTAACCATAAAAATGACAAGAAAATGATCACTTCAAGTACTTCTTGACCAGGCTCACAGAGTAGAATCAGTTATGCACTGTGAGTTTTTAGTTACTCAATGGCGCAAGCTTCCAAACATTTTTATAGTCTAAAAATATGTTCTCCACATATATCCTTATGTCTAATAACTTATTTGACCACAAAAATGGCAAGAAAATGCTAACTACAAGGAGTTCTTGACCTAGCTCAGTTAGTAGAATCAGCTCTGCACTTTGACTTTTTAGTAACTCTTTGGAGCAAGCTTCCTATCATTTTTATACTCTAAAAAGAAGTTCTCCAACTATATTCGCATGTCTAATAACTAATTTGACCATAAAAATGACAAGAAATGCTCACTTCAAGTACTTCTTGACCAGGCTCACAGAGTAGAATCAACTATGCACTGTGAGTTTTTAGTGACTCAATTGCGCATGCTTCCTAGCATTTTTATAATTTGAAAACATGCTCTCCACATATATCCTCATGTCTAATAACTAATTTGACCACAAAAATGGCAAGAAAATGCTAACTTCAAGGAGTTCTTGACCTGGCTCAGGGATCAGAATCTGCTCTGCACTTTGACTTTTTAGTGACTCTTTGGAGCAAGCCTCCTATCATATTTATTTATACTCTGAAAATAAGTTCTCAAACTATATTCGCATGTTTAATAACAAATTTGACAATAAAAATTGGAGGAAAATACACACCTCTAGGTGTTCTTGACCTTGCTCATGGAGTAGAATATGCTCTGCACTTTGAATTTTTAGTGTCTCTATTCGCAAGCTTCCTTGCATTTTTATACTCTGAAAACATGTTCTTCAACTATATTCTCATGTGTAATAACTAATTTGACCATAAAAATGCCATGAAAATGCTCACTTCAAGGAGTTCTTGACCTGGCTCATAAAGTAGAATGAGCTCTGCACTGTGAGTTTTTAGTGACTTTATGGTGCAAGCTTTGTAGCAGTTATATACTCTGAAAACATGTTATCCAACTATATTAGCATTTATAATAACTAATTTGACCACAAAAATGACAAGAAAATGATCACTTCAAGTACTTCTTGACCAGGCTCACAAAGTAGAATCAGTTATGCACTGTGAGTTTTTAGTGACTCAATGGCGCAATCTTCCAAGCACTTTTAAGTCTAAAAACATGTTCTCCACATATATCCTCATGTCTAATAACTAATTTGACCACAAAAATGGCAAGAAAATGCTAACTACAAGGAGTTCTTGACCTAGCTCAGTGAGTAGAATCAGCTCTGCACTTTGACTTTTTAGTAACTCTTTGGAGCAAGCTTCCTATCATTTTTATACTCTGAAAACAAGTTCTCCAACTATATTCGCATGTATAATAACTAATTTGACCATAAAAATGACAAGAAAATGTTCACTTCAAGTACTTCTTGACCAGGCTCACAGAGTAGAATCAACTATGCACTGTGAGTATTTAGTGACTCAATGGACGCATGCTTCCTAGCATTTTTATAGTTTGAAAACATACTCTCCACATATATCCTCATGTCTAATAACTAATTTGACCACAAAAATGGCAAGAAAATGCTAACTTCAAGGAATTCTTGACCTGTCTCAGGGATCAGAATCTGCTCTACACTTTGACTTTTTAGTGACTCTGTGGAGCAAGCTTCCTATCATATTTATTTATACACTGAAAACAAGTTCTCCAACAATATTCGCATGTCTAATAACAAATTTGACAATAAAAATTGGAGGAAAATACACACCTCTAGGTGTTCTTGACCTTGCTCATGGAGTAGAATATGCTCTGCACTTTTACTTTTTAGTGTCTCTATTCGCAAGCTTCCTTGCATTTTTATACTCTGAAAACATGTTCTTCAATTATATTCTCATGTGTAATAACTAATTTGACCATAAAAATTCAAGGAGTTCTTGACCTGGCTCATAAAGTAGAATGAGCTCTGCACTGTAAGTTTTTAGTGACTATATGGTGCAAGCTTTGTAGCACTTATATACTCTGAAAACATGTTATCCAACTATATTAGCATTTCTAATAACTAATTTAACCATAAAAATGACAAGAAAATGATCACTTCAAGTACTTCTTGACCAGGCTCACAGAGTAGAATCAGTTATGCACTGTGAGTCTTTAGTTACTCAATGGCGCAAGCTTCCAAACATTTTTATAGTCTAAAAATATGTTCTCCACATATATCCTTATGTCTAATAACTTATTTGACCACAAAAATGGCAAGAAAATGCTAACTACAAGGAGTTCTTGACCTAGCTCAGTTAGTAGAATCAGCTCTGCACTTTGACTTTTTAGTAACTCTTTGGAGCAAGCTTCCTATCATTTTTATACTCTAAAAAAAAGTTCTCCAACTATATTCGCATGTCTAATAACTAATTTGACCATAAAAATGACAAGAAATGCTCACTTCAAGTACTTTTGACCAGGGTCACAGAGTAGAATCAACTATGCACTGTGAGTTTTTAGTGACTCAATTGCGCATGCTTCCTAGCATTTTTATAGTTTGAAAACATGCTCTCCACATATATCCTCATGTCTAATAACTAATTTGACCACAAAAATGGCAAGAAAATGCTAACTTCAAGGAGTTCTTGACCTGGCTCAGGGATCAGAATCTGCTCTGCACTTTGACTTTTTAGTGACTCTTTGGAGCAAGCCTCCTATCATATTTATTTATACTCTGAAAATAAGTTCTCAAACTATATTCGCGTGTTTAATAACAAATTTGACAATAAAAATTGGAGGAAAATACACACCTTTAGGTGTTCTTGACCTTGCTCATGGAGTAGAATATGCTCTGCACTTTGACTTTTTAGTGTCTCTATTCGCAAGCTTCCTCATGTCTAAAAACTAATTTGACTACAAAAATGGCAATAAAATGCTAACTACAAGGAGTTCTTGACCTAGCTATGTGAGTAGAATCAGCTCTGCACTTTGAATTTAGAAAACTCATTGGAGCAAGCTTCCTATCATTTTTATACTCTGAAAACAAGTTCTACAACTATATTCGCATGTCTAATAACTAATTTGACCATAAAAGTAACAATAAAATGCTCACTTAAAGGAGTTCTTGACCTGGCTCACAGAGTAAAATCAACTATGCATTGTGAGTTTTTAGTGACTCAATGGCGCATGCTTCCTAGCATTTTTATAGTTTGAAAACATACTTTACACATATATCCTCATGTCTAATAACTAATTTGACCACAAAAATGGCAAGAAAATGCTAACTTCAAGGAGTTCTTGACCTGGCTCAAGGATCAGAATCAGCTCTGCACTTTAACTTTTAGTGACTCTTTGGAGCAAGTTTCCTATCATATTTATTTATACTCTGGAAAAAAGTTCTCCAACTATATTCGCATGTCTAATAACAAATTTGACAATAAAAATTGGAGGAAAATGCACACCTCTAGGTGTTCTTGACCTTGCTCATGGAGTAGAATATGCTCTGCACTTTGACTTTTTAGTGTCTCTATTCACAAGCTTCTTTGCATTTTTATACTCTGAAAACATGTTCTTCAACTATATTCTCATTTGTAATAACTAATTTGTCCATAAAAATGGCAAGAAAATGGTCACTTCAAGGAGTTATTGACCTGGCTCATAAAGTAGAATGAGCTCTGCACTGTTAGTTTTTAGTGACTCTATGGTGCAAGCTTTGTAGCAGTTATATACTCTGAAAACATGTTATCCAACTATATTAGCATTTCTAATAACTAATTTGACCATAAAAATGACAAGAAAAGGATCACTTCAAGTACTTCTTGACCAGGACTCACAGAGTAGAGTCAGTTATGCACTGTGAGTTTTTAGTGACTCAATGGCGCAAGCTTCCAAGCATTTTTATAGTCTAAAAATATGTTCTCCACATATTTCCTCATGTATAATAACTAATTTGACCACAAAAATGGCAATAAAATGCTAACTACAAGGAGTTCTTGACCTAACTCAGTGAGTAGAATCAGCTCTGCACTTTGACTTTTTAGTAACTCTTTGGAGCAAGCTTCCTATCATTTTTATACTCTGAAAACAAGTTCTCCAACTATATTCGCATGTCTAATAACTAATTTGACCATAAAAATGACAATAAAATGCTCACTTCTAGTACTTCTTGACCAGGCTCACAGAGTAGAATCAACTATGCACTGTGAGTGTTTAGTGACTCAATGGCGCATGCTTCCTAGCATTTTTATAGTTTGAAAACATACTCTCCACATATATCCTCATGTCTAATAACTAATTTGACCACAAAAATGGCAAGAAAATGCTAACTTCAAGGAGTTCTTGACTTGGCTCAGGGATCAGAATCAGCTCTGCACTTTGACTTTTTAGTGACTCTTTGGAGCAAGTTTCCTATCATATTTATTTATACTCTGAAAACAAGTTCTCCAACTATATTCGCATGTCTAATAACAAATTTGACAATAAAAATTGGAGGAAAATGCACACCTCTGCACTTTGACTTTTTAGTGTCTCTATTCGCAAGCTTCCTTGCATTTTTATACTCTGAAAACATGTTCTTCAACTATATTCTCATGTGTAATAACTAATTTGACCATAAAAATGGCAAGAAAATGCTCACTTCAAGGAGTTCTTGACCTGGCTCATAAAGTAGAATGAGCTCTGCACTGTTAGTTTTTAGTGACTCTATGGTGCAAGCTTTGTAGCAGTTATATACTCTGAAAACATGTTATCCAACTATATTAGCATTTCTAATAACTAATTTGACCATAAAAATGACAAGAAAATGATCACTTCAGTACTTCTTGACCAGGCTCACAGAGTAGAATCAGTTATGCACTGTGAGTTTTTAGTTACTCAATGGCACAAGCTTGCAAACATTTTTATAGTCTAAAAATATGTTCTCCACATATATCCTCATGTCTAATAACTTATTTGACCACAAAAATGGCAAGAAAATGCTAACTACAAGGAGTTCTTGACCTAGCTATGTGAGCAGAATCAGCTCTGCACTTTGACTTTTTAGTAACTCTTTGGAGCAAGCTTCCTATCATTTTTATACTCTGAAAACAAGTTCTCCAACTATATTTGCATGTCTAATAACTAATTTTATTACCATAAAAATGACAAGAAAATGCTCACTTCAAGTACTTCTTGATCAGGCTTATAGAGTAGAATCAACTATGCACTGTGATTTTTTATTGACTTAATGACGCATGCTTCCTAGCATTTTTATAGTTTGAAAACATACTATCCACATATATCCTCATGTCTAATGACTAATTTGACCACAAAAATGGCAAGAAAATGCTAACTTTAAGGAGTTCTTGACCTGGCTAAGGGATCAGAATCTGCTCTGCACTTTGACTTTTTAGTGACTCTTTGGAGCAAGCTTCCTATCATATTAATTTATACTCTGAAAAAAATTCTCCCACTATATTCGCTTGTCTAATAACAAATTTGACAATAAAAATTGGAGTAAAATACACACCTAAAGGTGTTATTGACCTTGCTCATTGAGTAAATATGCTCTGCACTTTGACTTTTTAGTGTCTCTATTTGCAAGCTTCCTTGCATTTTTATACTCTGAAAACATGTTCTTCAACTATATTCTCATGGGTAATAACTAATTTGACCATAAAAATGGCAAGAAAATGCTCACTTCAAAGAGTTCTTGACCTGGCTCATAAAGCAGAATGAGCTCTGCACTGTGAGTTTTTAGTGACTCTATGGTGCAAGCTTTGTAGCAGTTATATACTCTGAAAACATGTTATCCAACTATATTAGCATTTCTAATAATTAATTTGACCATAAAAATGACAAGAAAATGATCACTTCAAGAACTTCTTGACCAGACTCACAGAGTAGAATCAGTTATGCACTGTGAGTTTTTAGTGACTCAATGGCGCAAGCTTCCAAGCATTTTTATAGTCTAAAAATATGTTCTCCACATATATCCTCATGTATAATAACTAATTTGACCACAAAAATGGCAATAAAATGCTAACTACAAGGAGTTCTTTACCTAAGCCCAGTGAGTAGAATCAGCTCTGCACTTTGACTTTTTAGTAACTCTTTGGAGCAAGCTTCCTATCATTTTTATACTCTGAAAACAAGTTCTCCAACTATATTCGCATGTCTAATAACTAATTTGACCATAAAAATGACAATAAAATGTTCACTTCAAGTACTTCTTGACCAGGCTCACAGAGTAGAATCAACTATGAACTGTGAGTGTTTAGTGACTCAATGGCGCATGCTTCCTAGCATTTTTATAGTTTGAAAACATACTCTCCACATATATCCTCATGTCTAATAACTAATTTGACCACAAAAATGGCAAGAAAATGCTAACTTCAAGGAGTTCTTGACTTGGCTCAGGGATCAGAATCAGCTCAGCACTTTGACTTTTTAGTGACTCTTGGGAGCAAGTTTCCTATCATATTTATTTATACTCTGAAAACAAGTTCTCCAACTATATTCGCATGTCTAATAACAAATTTGACAATAAAAATTGGAGGAAAATGCACACCTCTAGGTGTTATTGACCTTGCTCATGAAGTAGAATATGCTCTGCACTTTAACTTTTTAGTGTCTCTATTCGCAAGCTTCCTTGCATTTTTATACTCTGAAAACATGTTCTTCAACTATATTCTAATGTGTAATAACTAATTTGACCATAAAAATGGCAAGAAAATGCTCACTTCAAGGAGTTCTTGACCTGGCTCATAAAGTAGAATGAGCTCTGCACTGTGAGTTTTTAGTGACTCTATGGTGCAAGCTTTGTAGCAGTTATATAATTTGAAACATGTTATCCAACTATATTAGCATTTCTAATTCCTAATTTGACCATAAAAATAACAAGAAAATGATCACTTCAAGTACTTCTTGACCAGACTCACAGAGTAGAATCAGTTATGCACTGTGAGTTTTTAGTGACTCAATGGCGCAAGCTTCCAAGCATTTTTATAGTCTAAAAACATGTTCTCCACATATATCCTCATGTCTAATAACTAATTTGACCACAAAAATGGCAAGAAAATGCTAACTTTAAGGAGTTCTTGACCTGGCTCAAGGATCAGAATCAGCTCTGCACTTTAACTTTTAGTGACTCTTTGGAGCAAGTTTCCTATCATATTTATTTATACTCTGAAAACAAGTTCTCCAAATATATTCGCATGTCTAATAACAAATTTGACAATAAAAATTGGAGGAAAATGCACACATCTAGGAGTTCTTGAACTTGCTCATGGAGTAGAATATGCTCTACACTTTAACTTTTTAGTGACTCTATTAGCAAGTTTTCTTGCATTTTTATACTCTGAAAACATGTTCTTCAACTATATTCTCATGTGTATAACTAATTTGACCATAAAAATGGCAAGAAAATGCTCACTTCAAGGATTTCTTGACCTAGCTCATAAAGTAGAATGAGCTCTGCACTGTGAGTTTTTAGTGACTCTATGGTGCAAGCTTTGTAGCAGTTATATACTCTGAAAACATGTTATCCAACTATATTAGCATTTCTAATAACTAATTTGACCATAAAAAATGACAAGAAAATGATCACTTCAAGTACTTCTTGACCAGACTCACAGAGTAGAATCAGTTATGCACTGTGAGTTTTTAGTGACTCAATGGCCCAAGCTTCCAAGCATTTTTATAGTCTAAAAATATGTTCTCCACATATATCCTCATGTATAATAACTAATTTGACCACAAAAATGGCAATAAAATGCTAACTACAAGGAGTTCTTGACCTAACTCAGTGAGTAGAATCAGATCTGCACTTTGACTTTTTAATAACTCTTTGGAGCAAGCTTCCTATCATTTTTATACCCTGAAAACAAGTTCTCCAACTATATTCGCATGTCTAATAACTAATTTGACCATAAAAATGACAATAAAATGCTCACTTCAAGTACTTCTTGACCAGGCTCACAGAGTAGAATCAACTATGCACTGTGAGTTTTTAGTGACTCAATGGCGCATGCTTCCTAGCATTTTTATAGTTTGAAAACATACTCTCCACATATATCCTCATGTCTAGTAACTAATTTCACCACAAAAATGGCAAGAAAATGCTAACTTCAAGGAGTTCTTGACTTGGCTCAGGGATCACAATCAGCTCTGCACTTTGACTTTTTAGTGACTCTTTGGAGCAAGTTTCCTATCATATTTATTTATACTCTGAAAACAAGTTCTCCAACTATATTTGCATGTCTAATAACAAATTTGACAATAAAAATTGGAGGAAAATGCACACCTCTAGGTGTTATTGACCTTGCTCATGGTGTAGAATATGCTCTGCACTTTGACTTTTTAGTGTCTCTATTCGCAAGCTTCCTTGCATTTTTATACTCTGAAAACATGTTCTTCAATTATATTCTCATGTGTAATAACTAATTTGACCATAAAAATGGTAAGAAAATGCTCACTTCAAGGAGTTCTTGACCTGGCTCATAAAGTAGAATGAGCTCTGCACTGTGAGTTTTTAGTGACTCTATGGCGCAAGCTTTGTGGCAGTTATATACTCTGAAAACATGTTATCCAACTATATTACCATTTCTAATAACTAATTTGACCATAAAAAAGACAAGAAAATGATCACTTCAAGTACTTCTTGACCAGGCTCACAGAGTAGAATCAGTTATGCACTGTGAGTTTTTAGTGACTAAATGGCGCAATCTTCCAAGCACTTTTATAGTCTAAAAAAATGTTCTCCACGTAATTCCTCATGTCTAATAACTAATTTGACCACAAAAATGGCAAGAAAATGCTAACTACAAGGAGTTCTTGACCTAGCTATGTGAGTAGAATCAGCTCTGCACTTTGACTTTTTAGTAACTCTTTGGAGAAAGCTTCCTATCATTTTTATACTCTAAAAACAAGTTCTCCAACTATATTCGCATGTATAATAACTAATTTGACCATAAAAATGACAAGAAAATGTTCACTTAAAGTACTTCTTGACCAGGCTCACAGAGTAGAATCAACTATGCACTGTGAGTATTTAGTGACTCAATGGAGCATGCTTCCTAGCATTTTTATAGTTTGAAAACATACTCTCCACATATATCCTCATGTCTAATAACTAATTTGACCACAAAAATGGCAAGAAAATGCTAACTTCAAGGAATTCTTGACCTGTCTCAGGGATCAGAATCTGCTCTACACTTTGACTTTTTAGTGACTCTTTGGAGCAAGCTTCCTATCATATTTATTTATACTCTGAAAACAAGTTCTCCAACAATATTCACATGTCTAATAACAAATTTGACAATAAAAATTGGAGGAAAATACACACCTCTAGGTGTTCTTGACCTTGCTCATGGAGTAGAATATGCTCTGCACTTTTACTTTTTAGTGTCTCTATTCGCAAGCTTCCTTGCATTTTTATACTCTGAAAACATGTTCTTCAACTATATTCTCATGTGTAATAACTAATTTGACCATAAAAATTCAAGGAGTTCTTGACCTGGCTCATAAAGTAGAATGAGCTCTGCACTGTAAGTTTTTAGTGACTCTATGGTGCAAGCTTTGTAGCACTTATATACTCTGAAAACATGTTATCCAACTATATTAGCATTTCTAATAACTAATTTAACCATAAAAATGACAAGAAAATGATCACTTCAAGTACTTCTTGACCAGGCTCACAGAGTAGAATCAGTTATGCACTGTGAGTCTTTAGTTACTCAATGGCGCAAGCTTCCAAACATTTTTATAGTCTAAAAATATGTTCTCCACATATATCCTTATGTCTAATAACTTATTTGACCACAAAAATGGCAAGAAAATGCTAACTACAAGGAGTTCTTGACCTAGCTCAGTTAGTAGAATCAGCTCTGCACTTTGACTTTTTAGTAACTCTTTGGAGCAAGCTTCCTATCATTTTTATACTCTAAAAACAAGTTCTCCAACTATATTCGCATGTCTAATAACTAATTTGACCATAAAAATGACAAGAAATGCACACTTCAAGTACTTCTTGACCAGGCTCACAGAGTAGAATCAACTATGCACTGTGAGTTTTTAGTGACTCAATTGCGCATGCTTCATAGCATTTTTATAATTTGAAAACATGCTCTCCACATATATCCTCATGTCTAATAACTAATTTGACCACAAAAATGGCAAGAAAATGCTAACTTCAAGGAGTTCTTGACCTGGCTCAGGGATCAGAATCTGCTCTGCACTTTGACTTTTTAGTGACTCTTTGGAGCAAGTCTCCTATCATATTTATTTATACTCTGAAAATAAGTTCTCAAACTATATTCGCATGTTTAATAACAAATTTGACAATAAAAATTGGAGGAAAATACACACCTCTAGGTGTTCTTGACCTTGCTCATGGAGTAGAATATGCTTTGCACTTTGACTTTTTAGTGTCTCTATTCGCAAGCTTCCTTGCATTTTTATACTCTGAAAACATGTTCTTCAACTATATTCTCATGTGTAATAACTAATTTGACCATAAAAATGGCATGAAAATGCTCACTTCAAGGAGTTCTTGACCTGGCTCATAAAGTAGAATGAGCTCTGCACTGTGAGTTTTTAGTGACTTTATGGTGCAAGCTTTGTAGCAGTTATATACTCTGAAAACATGTTATCCAACTATATTAGCATTTCTAATAACTAATTTGACCACAAAAATGACAAGAAAATGATCACTTCAAGTACTTCTTGACCAGGCTCACAGAGTAGAATCAGTTATGCACTGTGAGTTTTTAGTGACTCAATGGCGCAATCTTCCAAGCACTTTTAAGTCTAAAAACATGTTCTCCACATATATCCTCATGTCTAATAACTAATTTGACCACAAAAATGGCAAGAAAATGCTAACTACAAGGAGTTCTTGACCTAGCTCAGTGAGTAGAATCAGCTCTGCACTTTGACTTTTTAGTAACTCTTTGGAGCAAGCTTCCTATCATTTTTATACTCTGAAAACAAGTTCTCCAACTATATTCGCATGTATAATAACTAATTTGACCATAAAAATGACAAGAAAATGTTCACTTCAAGTACTTCTTGACCAGGCTCACAGAGTAGAATCAACTATGCACTGTGAGTATTTAGTGACTCAATGGAGCATGCTTCCTAGCATTTTTATAGTTTGAAAACATACTCTCCACATATATCCTCATGTCTAATAACTAATTTGACCACAAAAATGGCAAGAAAATGCTAACTTCAAGGAATTCTTGACCTGTCTCAGGGATCAGAATCTGCTCTACACTTTGACTTTTTAGCGACTCTTTGGAGCAAGCTTCCTATCATATTTATTTATACTCTGAAAACAAGTTCTCCAACAATATTCGCATGTCTAATAACAAATTTGACAATAAAAATTGGAGGAAAATACACACCTCTAGGTGTTCTTGACCTTGCTCATGGAGTAGAATATGCTCTGCACTTTTACTTTTTAGTGTCTCTATTCGCAAGCTTCCTTGCATTTTTATACTCTGAAAACAAGTTCTTCAACTATATTCTCATGTGTAATAACTAATTTGACCATAAAAATTCAAGGAGTTCTTGACCTGGCTTATAAAGTAGAATGAGCTCTGCACTGTAATGTTTTTAGTGACTCTATGGTGCAAGCTTTGTAGCACTTATATACTCTGAAAACATGTTATCCAACTATATTAGCATTTCTAATAACTAATTTAACCATAAAAATGACAAGAAAATGATCACTTCAAGTACTTCTTGACCAGGCTCACAGAGTAGAATCAGTTATGCACTGTGAGTCTTTAGTTACTCAATGGCGCAAGCTTCCAAACATTTTTATAGTCTAAAAATATGTTCTCCACATATATCCTTATGTCTAATAACTTATTTGACCACAAA
Source organism: Pogostemon cablin (assembly GCA_023678885.1). Taxonomy (NCBI): domain Eukaryota; kingdom Viridiplantae; phylum Streptophyta; class Magnoliopsida; order Lamiales; family Lamiaceae; genus Pogostemon; species Pogostemon cablin. Next base: position 61,752 of record JAHCLQ010000366.1, read on the forward strand.
AATGGCAAGAAAATGCTAACTACAAGGAGTTCTTGACCTAGCTCAGTTAGTAGAATCAGCTCTGCACTTTGACTTTTTAGTAACTCTTTGGAGCAAGCTTCCTATCATTTTTATACTCTAAAAACAAGTTCTCCAACTATATTCGCATGTCTAATAACTAATTTGACCATAAAAATGACAAGAAATGCACACTTCAAGTACTTCTTGACCAGGCTCACAGAGTAGAATCAACTATGCACTGTGAGTTTTTAGTGACTCAATTGCGCATGCTTCATAGCATTTTTATAATTTGAAAACATGCTCTCCACATATATCCTCATGTCTAGTAACTAATTTCACCACAAAAATGGCAAGAAAATGCTAACTTCAAGGAGTTCTTGACTTGGCTCAGGGATCACAATCAGCTCTGCACTTTGACTTTTTAGTGACTCTTTGGAGCAAGTTTCCTATCATATTTATTTATACTCTGAAAACAAGTTCTCCAACTATATTTGCATGTCTAATAACAAATTTGACAATAAAAATTGGAGGAAAATGCACACCTCTAGGTGTTATTGACCTTGCTCATGGTGTAGAATATGCTCTGCACTTTGACTTTTTAGTGTCTCTATTCGCAAGCTTCCTTGCATTTTTATACTCTGAAAACATGTTCTTCAATTATATTCTCATGTGTAATAACTAATTTGACCATAAAAATGGTAAGAAAATGCTCACTTCAAGGAGTTCTTGACCTGGCTCATAAAGTAGAATGAGCTCTGCACTGTGAGTTTTTAGTGACTCTATGGCGCAAGCTTTGTGGCAGTTATATACTCTGAAAACATGTTATCCAACTATATTACCATTTCTAATAACTAATTTGACCATAAAAAAGACAAGAAAATGATCACTTCAAGTACTTCTTGACCAGGCTCACAGAGTAGAATCAGTTATGCACTGTGAGTTTTTAGTGACTAAATGGCGCAATCTTCCAAGCACTTTTATAGTCTAAAAAAATGTTCTCCACGTAATTCCTCATGTCTAATAACTAATTTGACCACAAAAATGGCAAGAAAATGCTAACTACAAGGAGTTCTTGACCTAGCTATGTGAGTAGAATCAGCTCTGCACTTTGACTTTTTAGTAACTCTTTGGAGAAAGCTTCCTATCATTTTTATACTCTAAAAACAAGTTCTCCAACTATATTCGCATGTATAATAACTAATTTGACCATAAAAATGACAAGAAAATGTTCACTTAAAGTACTTCTTGACCAGGCTCACAGAGTAGAATCAACTATGCACTGTGAGTATTTAGTGACTCAATGGAGCATGCTTCCTAGCATTTTTATAGTTTGAAAACATACTCTCCACATATATCCTCATGTCTAATAACTAATTTGACCACAAAAATGGCAAGAAAATGCTAACTTCAAGGAATTCTTGACCTGTCTCAGGGATCAGAATCTGCTCTACACTTTGACTTTTTAGTGACTCTTTGGAGCAAGCTTCCTATCATATTTATTTATACTCTGAAAACAAGTTCTCCAACAATATTCACATGTCTAATAACAAATTTGACAATAAAAATTGGAGGAAAATACACACCTCTAGGTGTTCTTGACCTTGCTCATGGAGTAGAATATGCTCTGCACTTTTACTTTTTAGTGTCTCTATTCGCAAGCTTCCTTGCATTTTTATACTCTGAAAACATGTTCTTCAACTATATTCTCATGTGTAATAACTAATTTGACCATAAAAATTCAAGGAGTTCTTGACCTGGCTCATAAAGTAGAATGAGCTCTGCACTGTGAGTTTTTAGTGACTCTATGGTGCAAGCTTTGTAGCAGTTATATACTCTGAAAACATGTTATCCATTGTTATAACTATATTAGCATTTCTAATAAATTTACCATAAAAAATGACAAGAAAATGATCACTTCAAGTACTTCTTGACCAGGCTCACAGAGTAGAATCAGTTATGCACTGTGAGTTTTTAGTGACTCAATGGCGCAAGCTTCCAAGCATTTTTATAGTCTAAAAACATGTTCTCCACATATATCCTCATGTCTAATAACTAATTTGACCACAAAAATGGCAAGAAAATGCTAACTACAAGGAGTTCTTGACCTAGCTCAGTGAGTAGAATCAGCTCTGCACTTTGACTTTTTAGTAACTCTTTGGAGCAAGCTTCCTATCATTTTTATACTCTAAAAACAAGTTCTCCAACTATATTCGCATGTCTAATAACTAATTTGACCATAAAAATGACAAGAAAATGCTCACTTCAAGTACTTCTTGACCAGGCTCACAGAGTAGAATCAACTATGCACTGTGAGTTTTTAGTGACTCAATGGCGCATGCTTCCTAGCATTTTTATAGTTTGAAAACATACTCTCCACATATATCCTCATGTCTAATAACTAATTTGACCACAAAAATGGCAAGAAAATGCTAACTTCAAGGAGTTCTTGACCTGGCTCAGGGATCAGAATCTGCTCTGCACTTTGACTTTTTAGTGACTCTTTGGAGCAAGCTTCCTATCATATTTATTTATACTCTGAAAACAAGTTCTCCAACTATATTCGCATGTTAATAACAAATTTGACAATAAAAATTGGAGGAAAATACACACCTCTAGGTGTTCTTGACCTTGCTCATGGAGTAGAATATGCTCTGCACTTTGACTTTTTAGTGTCTCTATTCGCAAGCTTCCTTGCATTTTTATACTCTGAAAACATGTTCTTCAACTATATTCTCATGTGTAATAACTAATTTGACCATAAAAATGGCAAGAAAATGCTCACTTCAAGGAGTTCTTGACCTGGCTCATAAAGTAGAATGAGCTCTGCACTGTGAGTTTTTAGTGACTCTATGGTGCAAGCTTTGTAGCAGTTATATACTCTGAAAACATGTTATCCAACTATATTAGCATTTCTAATAACTAATTTGACCATAAAAATGACAAGAAAATGATCACTTCAAGTACTTCTTGACCAGGCTCACAGAGTAGAATCAGTTATGCACTGTGAGTTTTTAGTGACTCAATGGCGCAATCTTCCAAGCACTTTTATAGTCTAAAAACATGTTCTCCACATATATCCTCATGTCTAATAACTAATTTGACCACAAAAATGGCAAGAAAATGCTAACTACAAGGAGTTCTTGACCTAGCTCAGTGAGTAGAATCAGCTCTGCACTTTGACTTTTTAGTAACTCTTTGGAGCAAGCTTCCTATCATTTTTATACTCTGAAAACAAGTTCTCCAACTATATTCGCATGTCTAATAACTAATTTGACCATAAAAATGACAAGAAAATGCTCACTTCAAGTACTTCTTGACCAGGCTCACAGAGTAGAATCAACTATGCACTGTGAGTTTTTAGTGACTCAATGGCGCATGCTTCCTAGCATTTTTATAGTTTGAAAACATACTCTCCACATATATCCTCATGTCTAATAACTAATTTGACCACAAAAATGGCAAGAAAATGCTAACTTCAAGGAGTTCTTGACCTGGCTCAGGGATCAGAATCTGCTCTGCACTTTGACTTTTTAGTGACTCTTTGGAGCAAGCTTCCTATCATATTTATTTATACTCTGAAAACAAGTTCTCCAACTATATTCGCATGTCTAATACAAATTTGACAATAAAATTGGAGGAAAATACACACCTCTAGGTGTTCTTGACCTTGCTCATGGAGTAGAATATGCTCTGCACTTTGACTTTTTAGTGTCTCTATTCGCAAGCTTCCTTGCATTTTTATACTCTGAAAACATGTTCTTCAACTATATTCTCATGTGTAATAACTAATTTGACCATAAAAATTCAAGGAGTTCTTGACCTGGCTCATAAAGTAGAATGAGCTCTGCACTGTGAGTTTTTAGTGACTCTATGGTGCAAGCTTTGTAGCAGTTATATACTCTGAAAACATGTTATCCAACTATATTAGCATTTCTAATAACTAATTTGACCATAAAAATGACAAGAAAATGATCACTTCAAGTACTTCTTGACCAGGCTCACAGAGTAGAATCAGTTATGCACTGTGAGTTTTTAGTGACTCAATGGCGCAAGCTTCCAAGCATTTTTATAGTCTAAAAACATGTTCTCCACATATATCCTCATGTCTAATAACTAATTTGACCACAAAAATGGCAAGAAAATGCTAACTACAAGGAGTTCTTGACCTAGCTCAGTGAGTAGAATCAGCTCTGCACTTTGACTTTTTAGTAACTCTTTGGAGCAAGCTTCCTATCATTTTTATACTCTAAAAACAAGTTCTCCAACTATATTCGCATGTCTAATAACTAATTTGACCATAAAAATGACAAGAAATGCTCACTTCAAGTACTTCTTGACCAGGCTCACAGAGTAGAATCAACTATGCACTGTGAGTTTTTAGTGACTCAATTGCGCATGCTTCCTAGCATTTTTATAGTTTGAAAACATGCTCTCCACATATATCCTCATGTCTAATAACTAATTTGACCACAAAAATGGCAAGAAAATGCTAACTTCAAGGAGTTCTTGACCTGGCTCAGGGATCAGAATCTGCTCTGCACTTTGACTTTTTAGTGACTCTTTGGAGCAAGCTTCCTATCATATTTATTTATACTCTGAAAACAAGTTCTCCAACTATATTCGCATGTCTAATAACAAATTTGACAATAAAAATTGGAGGAAATACACACCTCTAGGTGTTCTTGACCTTGCTCATGGAGTAGAATATGCTCTGCACTTTGACTTTTTAGTGTCTCTATTCGCAAGCTTCCTTGCATTTTTATACTCTGAAAACATGTTCTTCAACTATATTCTCATGTGTAATAACTAATTTGACCATAAAAATGGCAAGAAAATGCTCACTTCAAGGAGTTCTTGACCTGCTCATAAAGTAGAATGAGCTCTGCACTGTGAGTTTTTAGTGACTCTATGGTGCAAGCTTTGTAGCAGTTATATACTCTGAAAACATGTTATCCAACTATATTAGCATTTCTAATAACTAATTTGACCATAAAAATGACAAGAAAATGATCACTTCAAGTACTTCTTGACCAGGCTCACAGAGTAGAATCAGTTATGCACTGTGAGTTTTTAGTGACTCAATGGCGCAAGCTTCCAAGCATTTTTATAGTCTAAAAACATGTTCTCCACATATATCCTCATGTCTAATAACTAATTTGACCACAAAAATGGCAAGAAAATGCTAACTACAAGGAGTTCTTGACCTAGCTCAGTGAGTAGAATCAGCTCTGCACTTTGACTTTTTAGTAACTCTTTGGAGCAAGCTTCCTATCATTTTTATACTCTAAAAACAAGTTCTCCAACTATATTCGCATGTCTAATAACTAATTTGACCATAAAAATGACAAGAAATGCTCACTTCAAGTACTTCTTGACCAGGCTCACAGAGTAGAATCAACTATGCACTGTGAGTTTTTAGTGACTCAATTGCGCATGCTTCCTAGCATTTTTATAGTTTGAAAACATACTCTCCACATATATCCTCATGTCTAATAACTAATTTGACCACAAAAATGGCAAGAAAATGCTAACTTCAAGGAGTTCTTGACCTGGCTCAGGGATCAGAATCTGCTCTGCACTTTGACTTTTTAGTGACTCTTTGGAGCAAGCTTCCTATCATATTTATTTATACTCTGAAAACAAGTTCTCCAACTATATTCGCATGTCTAATAACAAATTTGACAATAAAAATTGGAGGAAAATACACACCTCTAGGTGTTCTTGACCTTGCTCATGGAGTAGAATATGCTCTGCACTTTGACTTTTTAGTGTCTCTATTCGCAAGCTTCCTTGCATTTTTATACTCTGAAAACATGTTCTTCAACTATATTCTCATGTGTAATAACTAATTTGACCATAAAAATGGCAAGAAAATGCTCACTTCAAGGAGTTCTTGACCTGGCTCATAAAGTAGAATGAGCTCTGCACTGTGAGTTTTTAGTGACTCTATGGTGCAAGCTTTGTAGCAGTTATATACTCTGAAAACATGTTATCCAACTATATTAGCATTTCTAATAACTAATTTGACCATAAAAATGACAAGAAAATGATCACTTCAAGTACTTCTTGACCAGCTCACAGAGTAGAATCAGTTATGCACTGTGAGTTTTTAGTGACTCAATGGCGCAATCTTCCAAGCACTTTTATAGTCTAAAAACATGTTCTCCACATATATCCTCATGTCTAATAACTAATTTGACCACACAAAAATGGCAAGAAAATGCTAACTACAAGGAGTTCTTGACCTAGCTCAGTGAGTAGAATCAGCTCTGCACTTTGACTTTTTAGTAACTCTTTGGAGCAAGCTTCCTATCATTTTTATACTCTGAAAACAAGTTCTCCAACTATATTCGCATGTCTAATAACTAATTTGACCATAAAAATGACAAGAAAATGCTCACTTCAAGTACTTCTTGACCAGGCTCACAGAGTAGAATCAACTATGCACTGTGAGTTTTTAGTGACTCAATGGCGCATGCTTCCTAGCATTTTTATAGTTTGAAAACATACTCTCCACATATATCCTCATGTCTAATAACTAATTTGACCACAAAAATGGCAAGAAAATGCTAACTTCAAGGAGTTCTTGACCTGGCTCAGGGATCAGAATCTGCTCTGCACTTTGACTTTTTAGTGACTCTTTGGAGCAAGCTTCCTATCATATTTATTTATACTCTGAAAACAAGTTCTCCAACTATATTCGCATGTCTAATAACAAATTTATACAAATAAAAATTGGAGGAAAATACACACCTCTAGGTGTTCTTGACCTTGCTCATGGAGTAGAATATGCTCTGCACTTTGACTTTTTAGTGTCTCTATTCGCAAGCTTCCTTGCATTTTTATACTCTGAAAACATGTTCTTCAACTATATTCTCATGTGTAATAACTAATTTGACCATAAAAATGGCAAGAAAATGCTCACTTCAAGGAGTTCTTGACCTGGCTCATAAAGTAGAATGAGCTCTGCACTGTGAGTTTTTAGTGACTCTATGGTGCAAGCTTTGTAGCAGTTATATACTTTGAAAACATGTTATCCAACTATATTAGCATTTCTAATAACTAATTTGACCATAAAAATGACAAGAAAATGATCACTTCAAGTACTTCTTGACCAGGCTCACAGAGTAGAATCAGTTATGCACTGTGAGTTTTTAGTGACTCAATGGGCAAGCTTCCAAGCATTTTTATAGTCTAAAAAATGTTCTCCACATATATCCTCATGTCTAATAACTAATTTGACCACAAAAATGGCAAGAAAATGCTAACTACAAGGAGTTCTTGACCTAGCTCAGTGAGTAGAATCAGCTCTGCACTTTGACTTTTTAGTAACTCTTTGGAGCAAGCTTCCTATCATTTTTATACTCTGAAAACAAGTTCTCCAACTATATTCGCATGTCTAATAACTAATTTGACCAAAAAATGACAAGAAAATGCTCACTTCAAGTACTTCTTGACCAGGCTCACAGAGTAGAATCAACTATGCACTGTGAGTTTTTAGTGACTCAATGGCGCATGCTTCCTAGCATTTTTATAGTTTGAAAACATACTCTCCACATATATCCTCATGTCTAATAACTAATTTGACCACAAAAATGGCAAGAAAATGCTAACTTCAAGGAGTTCTACTGTTCTTGACCTGGCTCAAGGATCAGAATCTGCTCTGCACTTTGACTTTTTAGTGACTCTTTGGAGCAAGCTTCCTATCATATTTATTTATACTCTGAAAACAAGTCTCTCAACTATATTCGCATGTCTAATAACAAATTTGACAATAAAAATTGGAGGAAAATACACACCTCTAGGTGTTCTTGACCTTGCTCATGGAGTAGAATATGCTCTGCACTTTGACTTTTTAGTGACTCTATTCGCAAGCTTCCTTGCATTTTTATACTCTGAAAACATGTTCTTCAACTATATTCTCATGTGTAATAACTAATTTGACCATAAAAATGGCAAGAAAATGCTCACTTCAAGGATTTCTTGACCTGGCTCATAAAGTAGAATGAGCTCTGCACTGTGAGTTTTTAGTGACTCTATGGTGCAAGCTTTGTAGCAGTTATATACTCTGAAAACATGTTATCCAACTATATTAGCATTTCTAATAACTAATTTGACCATAAAAATGACAAGAAAATGATCACTTCAAGTACTTCTTGACCAGCTCACACAGAGTAGAATCAGTTATGCACTGTGAGTTTTTAGTGACTCAATGGCGCAATCTTCCAAGCACTTTATAGTCTAAAAAAATGTTCTCCACATATATCCTCATGTCTAATAACTAATTTGACCACAAAAATGGCAAGAAAATGCTAACTACAAGGAGTTCTTGACCTAGCTCAGTGAGTAGAATCAGCTCTGCACTTTGACTTTTTAGTAACTCTTTGGAGCAAGCTTCCTATCATTTTTATACTCTGAAAACAAGTTCTCCAACTATATTCGCATGTCTAATAACTAATTTGACCATAAAAATGACAAGAAAATGCTCACTTCAAGTACTTCTTGACCAGGCTCACAGAGTAGAATCAACTATGCACTGTGAGTTTTTAGTGACTCAATGGCGCATGCTTCCTAGCATTTTTATAGTTTGAAAACATACTCTCCACATATATCCTCATGTCTAATAACTAATTTGACCACAAAAATGGCAAGAAAATGCTAACTTCAAGGAGTTCTTGACCTGGCTCAGGGATCAGAATCTGCTCTGCACTTTGACTTTTTAGTGACTCTTTGGAGCAAGCTTCCTATCATATTTATTTATACTCTGAAAACAAGTTCTCCAACTATATTCGCATGTTTAATAACAAATTTGACAATAAAAATTGGAGGAAAATACACACCTCTAGGTGTTCTTGACCTTGCTCATGGAGTAGAATATGCTCTGCACTTTGACTTTTTAGTGTCTCTATTCGCAAGCTTCCTTGCATTTTTATACTCTGAAAACATGTTCTTCAACTATATTCTCATGTGTAATAACTAATTTGACCATAAAAATGGCAAGAAAATGCTCACTTCAAGGAGTTCTTGACCTGGCTCATAAAGTAGAATGAGCTCTGCACTGTGAGTTTTTAGTGACTCTATGGTGCAAGCTTTGTAGCAGTTATATACTCTGAAAACATGTTATCCAACTATATTAGCATTTCTAATAACTAATTTGACCATAAAAATGACAAGAAAATGATCACTTCAAGTACTTCTTGACCAGCTCACAGAGTAGAATCAGTTATGCACTGTGAGTTTTTAGTGACTCAATGGCGCAAGCTTCCAAACATTTTTATAGTCTAAAAATATGTTCTCCACATATATCCTCATGTCTAATAACTAATTTGACCACAAAAATGGCAAGAAAATGCTAACTACAAGGAGTTCTTGACCTAGCTCAGTGAGTAGAATCAGCTCTGCACTTTGACTTTTTAGTAACTCTTTGGAGCAAGCTTCCTATCATTTTTATACTCTAAAACAAGTTCTCCAACTATATTCGCATGTCTAATAACTAATTTGACCATAAAAATGACAAGAAATGCTCACTTCAAGTACTTCTTGACCAGGCTCACAGAGTAGAATCAACTATGCACTGTGAGTTTTTAGTGACTCAATTGCGCATGCTTCCTAGCATTTTTATAGTTTGAAAACATGCTCTCCACATATATCCTCATGTCTAATAACTAATTTGACCACAAAAATGGCAAGAAAATGCTAACTTCAAGGAGTTCTTGACCTGGCTCAGGGATCAGAATCTGCTCTGCACTTTGACTTTTTAGTGACTCTTTGGAGCAAGCTTCCTATCATATTTATTTATACTCTGAAAACAAGTTCTCAAACTATATTCGCATGTTTAATAACAAATTTGACAATAAAAATTGGAGGAAAATACACATCTAGGTGTTCTTGACCTTGCTCATGGAGTAGAATATGCTCTGCACTTTGACTTTTTAGTGTCTCTATTCGCAAGCTTCCTTGCATTTTTATACTCTGAAAACATGTTCTTCAACTATATTCTCATGTGTAATAACTAATTTGACCATAAAAATGGCAAGAAAATGCTCACTTCAAGGAGTTCTTGACCTGGCTCATAAAGTAGAATGAGCTCTGCACTGTGAGTTTTTAGTGACTTTATGGTGCAAGCTTTGTAGCAGTTATATACTCTGAAAACATGTTATCCAACTATATTAGCATTTCTAATAACTAATTTGACCATAAAAATGACAAGAAAATGATCACTTCAAGTACTTCTTGACCAGGCTCACAGAGTAGAATCAGTTATGCACTGTGAGTTTTTAGTGACTCAATGGCGCAATCTTCCAAGCACTTTTAAGTCTAAAACATGTTCTCCACATATATCCTCATGTCTAATAACTAATTTGACCACAAAAATGGCAAGAAAATGCTAACTACAAGGAGTTCTTGACCTAGCTCAGTGAGTAGAATCAGCTCTGCACTTTGACTTTTTAGTAACTCTTTGGAGCAAGCTTCCTATCATTTTTATACTCTGAAAACAAGTTCTCCAACTATATTCGCATGTCTAATAACTAATTTGACCATAAAAATGACAAAAATGCTCACTTCAAGTACTTCTTGACCAGGCTCACAGAGTAGAATCAACTATGCACTGTGAGTTTTTAGTGACTCAATTGCGCATGCTTCCTAGCATTTTTATAGTTTGAAAACATACTCTCCACATATATCCTCATGTCTAATAACTAATTTGACCACAAAAATGGCAAGAAAATGCTAACTTCAAGGAGTTCTTGACCTGGCTCAGGGAATCAGAATCTGCTCTGCACTTTGATTTTTTAGTGACTCTTTGGAGCAAGCTTCCTATCATATTTATTTATACTCTGAAAACAAGTTCTCCAACTATATTCGCATGTCTAATAACAAATTTGACAATAAAAATTGGAGGAAAATACACACCTCTAGGTGTTCTTGACCTTGCTCATGGAGTAGAATATGCTCTGCACTTTGACTTTTAGTGTCTCTATTCGCAAGCTTCCTTGCATTTTTATACTCTGAAAACATGTTCTTCAACTATATTCTCATGTGTAATAACTAATTTGACCATAAAAATGGCAAGAAAATGCTCACTTCAAGGAGTTCTTGACCTGGCTCATAAAGTAGAATGAGCTCTGCACTGTGAGTTTTTAGTGACTTTATGGTGCAAGCTTGTAGCAGTTATATACTCTGAAAACATGTTATCCAACTATATTAGCATTTAATAATAACTAATTTGACCATAAAAATGACAAGAAAATGATCACTTCAAGTACTTCTTGACCTAGGCTCACAGAGTAGAATCAACTTTGCACTGTGAGTTTTTAGTGACTCAATGGCGCATGCTTCCTAGCATTTTTATAGTTTGAAAACATAATCTCCACATATATCCTCATGTCTAATAACTAATTTGACCACAAAAATGCAAGAAAATGCTAACTTCAAGGAGTTCTTGACCTGGCTCAGGGATCAGAATCTGCTCTGCACTTTGACTTTTTAGTGACTCTTTGGAGCAAGCTTCCTATCATATTTATTTATACTCTGAAAACAAGTTCTCCAACTATATTCGCATGTCTAATAACAAATTTGACAAAAAAAATTGGAGGAAAATACACACCTCTAGGTGTTCTTGACCTTGCTCATGGAGTAGAATATGCTCTGCACTTTGACTTTTTAGTGTCTCTATTCGCAAGCTTCCTTGCATTTTTATACTCTGAAAACATGTTCTTCAACTATATTCTCATGTGTAATAACTAATTTGACCATAAAAAATGGCAAGAAAATGCTCACTTCAAGGAGTTCTTGACCTGACTCATAAAGTAGAATGAGCTCTGCACTGTGAGTTTTTAGTGACTCTATGGTGCAAGCTTTGTAGCAGTTATATACTCTGAAAACATGTTATCCAACTATATTAGCATTTCTAATAACTAATTTGACCATAAAAATGACAAGAAAATGATCACTTCAAGTACTTCTTGACCAGGCTCACAGAGTAGAATCAGTTATGCACTGTGAGTTTTTAGTGACTCAATGGCGCAAGCTTCCAAGCATTTTTTAGTCTAAAAACATGTTCTCACACATATATCCTCATGTCTAATAACTAATTTGACCACAAAAATGGCAAGAAAATGCTAACTACAAGGAGTTCTTGACCTAGCTCAGTGAGTAGAATCAGCTCTGCACTTTGACTTTTTAGTAACTCTTTGGAGCAAGCTTCCTATCATTTTTATACTCTAAAAACAAGTTCTCCAACTATATTCGCATGTCTAATAACTAATTTGACCATAAAAATGACAAGAAATGCTCACTTCAAGTACTTCTTGACCAGGCTCACAGAGTAGAATCAACTATGCACTGTGAGTTTTTAGTGACTCAATGCGCATGCTTCCTAGCATTTTTATAGTTTGAAAACATACTCTCCACATATATCCTCATGTCTAATAACTAATTTGACCACAAAAATGGCAAGAAAATGCTAACTTCAAGGAGTTCTTGACCTGGCTCAGGGATCAGAATCTGCTCTGCACTTTGACTTTTTAGTGACTCTTTGGAGCAAGCTTCCTATCATATTTATTTATACTCTGAAAACAAGTTCCCACTATATTCGCATGTCTAATAACAAATTTGACAATAAAAATTGGAGGAAAATACACACCTCTAGGTGTTCTTGACCTTGCTCATGGAGTAGAATATGCTCTGCACTTTGACTTTTTAGTGTCTCTATTCGCAAGCTTCCTTGCATTTTTATACTCTGAAAACATGTTCTTCAACTATATTCTCATGTGTAATAACTAATTTGACCATAAAAATGGCAAGAAAATGCTCACTTCAAGGAGTTCTTGACCTGGCTCATAAAGTAGAATGAGCTCTGCACTGTGAGTTTTTAGTGACTCTATGGTGCAAGCTTTGTAGCAGTTATATACTCTGAAAACATGTTATCCAACTATATTAGCATTTCTAATAACTAATTTGACCATAAAAATGACAAGAAAATGATCACTTCAAGTACTTCTTGACCAGGCTCACAGAGTAGAATCAGTTATGCACTGTGAGTTTTTAGTGACTCAATGGCGCAAGCTTCCAACATTTTTATAGTCTAAAAAACATGTTCTCCACATATATCCTCATGTCTAATAACTAATTTGACCACAAAAATGGCAAGAAAATGCTAACTACAAGGAGTTCTTGACCTAGCTCAGTGAGTAGAATCAGCTCTGCACTTTGACTTTTTAGTAACTCTTTGGAGCAAGCTTCCTATCATTTTTATACTCTGAAAACAAGTTCTCCAACTATATTCGCATGTCTAATAACTAATTTGACCATAAAAATGACAAGAAATGCTCACTTCAAGTACTTCTTGACCAGGCTCACAGAGTAGAATCAACTATGCACTGTGAGTTTTTAGTGACTCAATGGCGCATGCTTCCTAGCATTTTTATAGTTTGAAAACATACTTCCACATATATCCTCATGTCTAATAACTAATTTGACCACAAAAATGGCAAGAAAATGCTAACTTCAAGGAGTTCTTGACCTGGCTCAGGGATCAGAATCTGCTCTGCACTTTGACTTTTTAGTGACTCTTTGGAGCAAGCTTCCTATCATATTATTTATACTCTGAAAACAAGTTCTCCAACTATATTCGCATGTTTAATAACAAATTTGACAATAAAAATTGGAGGAAATACACACCTCTAGGTGTTCTTGACCTTGCTCATGGAGTAGAATATGCTCTGCACTTTGACTTTTTAGTGTCTCTATTCGCAAGCTTCCTTGCATTTTTATACTCTGAAAACATGTTCTTCAACTATATTCTCATGTGTAATAACTAATTTGACCATAAAAATGGCAAGAAAATGCTCACTTCAAGGAGTTCTTGACCTGGCTCATAAAGTAGAATGAGCTCTGCACTGTGAGTTTTTAGTGACTTTATGGTGCAAGCTTTGTAGCAGTTATATACTCTGAAAACATGTTATCCAACTATATTAGCATTTCTAATAACTAATTTGACCATAAAAATGACAAGAAAATGATCACTTCAAGTACTTCTTGACCAGGCTCACAGAGTAGAATCAGTTATGCACTGTGAGTTTTTAGTGACTCAATGGCGCAATCTTCAAGCACTTTATAGTCTAAAAACATGTTCTCCACATATATCCTCATGTCTAATAACTAATTTGACCACAAAAATGGCAAGAAAATGCTAACTACAAGGAGTTCTTGACCTAGCTCAGTGAGTAGAATCAGCTCTGCACTTTGACTTTTTAGTAACTCTTTGGAGCAAGCTTCCTATCATTTTTATACTCTGAAAACAAGTTCTCCAACTATATTCGCATGTCTAATAACTAATTTGACCATAAAAATGACAAAAAAAATAATCACTTCAAGTACTTCTTGACCAGGCTCACAGAGTAGAATCAACTATGCACTGTGAGTTTTAGTGACTCAATGGCGCATGCTTCCTAGCATTTTTATAGTTTGAAAACATACTCTCCACATATATCCTCATGTCTAATAACTAATTTGACCACAAAAATGGCAAGAAAATGCTAACTTCAAGGAGTTCTTGACCTGGCTCAGGGATCAGAATCTGCTCTGCACTTTGACTTTTTAGTGACTCTTTGGAGCAAGTTTCCTATCATATTTATTTATACTCTGAAAAAAACAAGTTCTCAACTATATTCGCATGTCTAATAACAAATTTGACAATAAAAAAAAATTGGAGGAAAATGCACACCTCTAGGTGTTCTTGACCTTGCTCATGGAGTAGAATATGCTCTGCACTTTGACTTTTTAGTGTCTCTATTCGCAAGCTTCCTTGCATTTTTATACTCTGAAAACATGTTCTTCAACTATATTCTCATGTGTAATAACTAATTTGACCATAAAAATGGAAAGAAAATGCTCACTTCAAGGAGTTCTTGACCTGCTCATAAAGTAGAATGAGCTCTGCACTGTGAGTTTTTAGTGACTCTATGGTGCAAGCTTTTGTAGCAGTTATATACTCTGAAAACATGTTATCCAACTATATTAGCATTTCTAATAACTAATTTGACCATAAAAATGACAAGAAAATGATCACTTCAAGTACTTCTTGACCAGGCTCACAGAGTAGAATCAGTTATGCACTGTGAGTTTTTAGTGACTCAATGGCGCAAGCTTCCAAGCATTTATAGTCTAAAAAATGTTCTCCACATATATCCTCATGTCTAATAACTAATTTGACCACAAAAATGGCAAGAAAATGCTAACTACAAGGAGTTCTTGACCTAGCTAGTGAGTAGAATCAGCTCTGCACTTTGACTTTTTAGTAACTCTTTGGAGCAAGCTTCCTATCATTTTTATACTCTGAAAACAAGTTCTCCAACTATATTCGCATGTCTAATAACTAATTTGACCATAAAAATGACAAGAAAATGCTCACTTCAAGTACTTCTTGACCAGGCTCACAGAGTAGAATCAACTATGCACTGTGAGTTTTTAGTGACTCAATTGCGCATGCTTCCTAGCATTTTTATAGTTTGAAAACATACTCTCCACATATATCCTCATGTCTAATAACTAATTTGACCACAAAAATGGCAAGAAAATGCTAACTTCAAGGAGTCTTGACCTGGCTCAGATCAGAATCTGCTCTGCACTTTGACTTTTTAGTGACTCTTTGGAGCAAGCTTCCTATCATATTTATTTATACTCTGAAAACAAGTTCTCCAACTATATTCGCAGCATGTCTAATAACAAATTTGACAATAAAAATTGGAGGAAAATACACACCTCTAGGTGTTCTTGACCTTGCTCATGGAGTAGAATATGCTCTGCACTTTGACTTTTTAGTGTCTCTATTCGCAAGCTTCTTGCATTTTTATACTCTGAAAACATTGTCTTCAACTATATTCTCATGTGTAATAACTAATTTGACCATAAAAATGGCAAGAAAATGCTCACTTCAAGGAGTTCTTGACCTGCTCATAAAGTAGAATGAGCTCTGCACTGTGAGTTTTTAGTGACTCTATGGTGCAAGCTTTGTAGCATTTATATACTCTGAAAACATGTTATCCAACTATATTAGCATTTCTAATAACTAATTTGACCATAAAAATGACAAGAAAATGATCACTTCAAGTACTTCTTGACCAGGCTCACAGAGTAGAATCAGTTATGCACTGTGAGTTTTAGTGACTCAATGGCGCAATCTTCCAAACTTTTTATAGTCTAAAAACATGTTCTCCACATATATCCTCATGTCTAATAACTAATTTGACCACAAAAATGGCAAAGAAAATGCTAACTACAAGGAGTTCTTGACCTAGCTCAGTGAGTAGAATCAGCTCTGCACTTTGACTTTTTAGTAACTCTTTGGAGCAAGCTTCCTATCATTTTTATACTCTGAAAACAAGTTCTCCAACTATATTCGCATGTCTAATAACTAATTTGACCATAAAAATGACAAAAATGCTCACTTCAAGTACTTCTTGACCAGGCTCACAGAGTAGTAGAATCAACTATGCACTGTGAGTTTTAGTGACTCAATGGCGCATGCTTCCTAGCATTTTTATAGTTTGAAAACATACTCTCCACATATATCCTCATGTCTAATAACTAATTTGACCACAAAAATGGCAAGAAAATGCTAACTTCAAGGAGTTCTTGACCTGGCTCAGGGATCAGAATCTGCTCTGCACTTTGACTTTTTAGTGACTCTTTGGAGCAAGCTTCCTATCATATTTATTTATACTCTGAAAACAAGTTCTCCAACTATATTCGCATGTTTAATAAACATTATAACAAATAATAAAAATTGGAGGAAATACACACCTCTAGGTGTTCTTGACCTTGCTCATGGAGTAGAATATGCTCTGCACTTTGACTTTTTAGTGTCTCTATTCGCAAGCTTCCTTGCATTTTTATACTCTGAAAACATGTTCTTCAACTATATTCTCATGTGTAATAAACTAATTTGACCATAAAAATGGCAAAAAAATGCTCACTTCAAGGAGTTCTTGACCTGGCTCATAAAGTAGAATGAGCTCTGCACTGTGAGTTTTTAGTGACTTTATGGTGCAAGCTTTGTAGCAGTTATATACTCTGAAAACATGTTATCCAACTATATTAGCATTTCTAATAACTAATTTGACCATAAAAATGACAAGAAAATGATCACTTCAAGTACTTCTTGACCAGGCTCACAGAGTAGAATCAGTTATGCACTGTGAGTTTTTAGTGACTCAATGGCGCAATCTTCCAAGCACTTTATAGTCTAAAAACATGTTCTCCACATATATCCTCATGTCTAATAACTAATTTGACCACAAAAATGGCAAGAAAATGCTAACTACAAGGAGTTCTTGACCTAGCTCAGTGAGTAGAATCAGCTCTGCACTTTGACTTTTTAGTAACTCTTTGGAGCAAGCTTCCTATCATTTTTATACTCTGAAAACAAGTTCTCCAACTATATTCGCATGTCTAATAACTATTTGACCATAAAAATGACAAGAAATGCTCACTTCAAGTACTTCTTGACCAGGCTCACAGAGTAGAATCAACTATGCACTGTGAGTTTTTAGTGACTCAATGGCGCATGCTTCCTAGCATTTTTATAGTTTGAAAA
>JAHCLQ010000367.1:0-102137 GCA_023678885.1 Pogostemon cablin
TTCATTACGATCAACATTTCCTTCGTTTAGATGTATATTTACTTCATTTTGATGCATATATACTTTGTTTTGATGCATAATTCCTTCGTTTCGATGCACATTTACTTCATTTTGATGCATATTTACTTCATTACGATGAACATTTCCTTCATTTCGATGTATATTTACTTCATTTTGATGCATATTTACTTCACTGCTATCAATATGTACTTCGTTTTGATGCATATTTGCTAAATTTTTATGCTTATTTACTTCATTACGATCAACATTTCTTTCGTTTCAATGCATATTTACTCATTTTGATGCATATTTATTTCATTACGATCAACATTCTTTCGTTTTGATGCTTATTTACTTCATTTTGATGCATATTTACTTCGTTCCGATGTATTTTTCCTTCGTTTCTATGCACATTTACTTCATTTTGATGCATATTTTCTTCATTACGATAAACATTTCCTTCGTTTCGATGCATATTTACTTCATTTTGACGCATATTTTCTTTATTAGATCAATATTTCTTTCATTTAGATGCACACATATTTCATTTTAATGCATTTTTACTTCATTTCGATGAATATTTAATTCGTTTTGATGCATATTTACTTCATTTTGATTCATATTTTATCACGATCAACATTTCCTTCGTTTCGATGCATATTTACCTCATTTTGATGCATATTTACTTCATTATGATCAATATTTCTTTCATTTTGATGCATATTTACTACATTTTGATGCATATTTACTTCGTTTCGATGCGTATTTCCTTCGTTTCTATGCACATTTACTTCATTTTGATGCATAATTACTTCATTACGATCAACATTTCCTTCATTTTGATGCATATTTACTTTATTTTGATGCATATTTCCTTCATTAAAATCAATATTTCCATCATTTCGATGCATATTTACTACATTTTGATAAATATTTAATTCATTAATATCAATATTTCCTTCGTTTCGATGCATATTAACTTTATTTTGATGCATATTTAATTCATTACAATCAACATTTACTTCGTTTAGATGTATATTTACTTCATTTTGATGCATATTTACTTCGTTTCGATGCATATTTCCTTCGTTTCGATGCACATTTACTTCATTTTGATGCATATTTACTTCATTACGATGAACATTTCCTTCTTTCGATGCATATTTACTTCATTTTGATGCATATTTACTTCATTGCGATCAATATGTCCTTCGTTTTGATGCATATTTGCTAAATTTTGATGCTTATTTACTTCATTACGATCAACATTTCTTTCGTTTCGATGCATATTTACTTCATTTTGATGCATATTTAATTTCATTATGATCAACATTATTTCGTTTTGATGTTTATTTACTTCATTTTGATGCATATTTACTTCGTTCCGATGCATTTTTCCTTTGTTTCTATGCACATTTACTTCATTTTGATGCATATTTTCTTCATTACGATAAACATTTCCTTCGTTCGATGCATATTTACTTCATTTTGACGCATATTTTCTTTATTAGATCAATATTTCTTTCATTTAGATGCACACATATTTCATTTTAATGCATTTTTACTTCATTTCGAAGAATATTTAATTCGTTTTGATGCATATTTACTTCATTTTGATGAATATTTACTTTATTACGATCAACATTTCCTTCGTTTCGATGCATATTTACTTCATTTTGATGCATATTTACTTCGTTCCGATGCGTATTTCCTTCATTTTGATGCACATTTACTTTATTTTGATGCATAATTACTTCATTACTTCCAACATTTTCTTCGTTTCGATTTATATCTACTTCATTTTTATGCATATTTCCTTCATTAAGATCAAAATTTCCTTCATTTCGATGCTTATTTACTTCATTTTGATGCATATTTCCTTCATTATGATCAGTATTTCTTTCGTTTTGTTGCATATTTACTACATTTTGATGCATATTTACTTCGTTCCGATGCGTATTTCCTTCGTTTCTATGCACATTTACTTCATTTTGATGCATAATTACTTCATTACCATCAACATTTCCTTCGTTTTGATGCATATTTACTTTATTTTGATGCATATTTCTTCATTAAGATCAACATTTCCTTCATTTCGATGCATATTTACTACATTGTGATAAATATTTACCTCATTAATATCAATATTTCCTTCGTTTCGATGCATAATAACTTTATTTTGATGCATATTTAATTCATTACGATCAACATTTCCTTCCTTTAGATGTATATTTACTTCATTTTGATGCATATTTACTTTGTTTTGATGCATAATTCCTTCGTTTTGATGCACATTTACTTCATTTTGATGCATATTTACTTCATTACGATGAACATTTCCTTCATTTCGATGCATATTTACTTCATTTTGATGCATATTTACTTCACTGCTATCAATATGTTCTTCGTTTTGATGCATATTTGCTAAATTTTTATGCTTATTTACTTCATTACGATCAACATTTCTTTCGTTTCAATGCATATTTACACATTTTGATGCATATTTATTTCATTACGATCAACATTCTTTCGTTTTGATGCTTATTTACTTCATTTTGATGTATATTTACTTCGTTCCGATGTATTTTTCCTTCGTTTCTATGCACATTTACTTCATTTTGATGCATATTTTCTTCATTACGATAAACATTTCCTTCGTTCGATGCATATTTACTTCATTTTGACGCATATTTTCTTTATTAGATCAATATTTCTTTCATTTAGATGCACACATATTTCATTTTAATGCATTTTTACTTCATTTCGATGAATATTTAATTCGTTTTGATGCATATTTACTTCATTTTGATTCATATTTACTTTATTACGATCAACATTTCCTTCGTTTCGATGCATATTTACTTCATTTTGATGCATATTTACTTCGTTCCGATGCGTATTTCCTCCATTTCGATGCACATTTACTTCATTTTGATGCATATTTCCTTCATTAAGATCAATATTTCCATCATTTCGATGCATATTTACTACATTTTGATAATATTTACTTCATTAATAACAATGTTTCCTCCGTTTCGATGCATATTAACTTTATTTTGATGCATATTTAATTCATTACGATCAATATTTCCTTCGTTTAGATGTATATTTACTTCATTTTGATGCATATTTAATTCGTTTCGATGCATATTTCCTTCATTTCGATGCATATTTACTTCATTTTGATGCATATTTAATTTCATTACGATCAACATTCTTTCGTTTTGATGCTTATTTACGTCATTTTGATGCATATTTACTTCGTTCCGATGCATTTTCCTTCGTTTCTATGCACATTTACTTCATTTTGTTACATATTTTCTTCATTACGATAAACATTTCCTTCGTTCGATGCATATTTACTTCATTTTGACGCATATTTTCTTTATTAGATCAATATTTCTTTCATTTAGATGCACACATATTTCATTTTAATGCATTTTTACTTCATTTCGAAGAATATTTAATTCGTTTTGATGCATATTTACTTCATTTTGATGCATATTTACTTCATTTTGATGCATATTTACTTCGTTTTGATGCATAATTACTTTATTTTGATGAATATTTCTTCATTCAGATCAACATTTCCTTCATTTCGATGCATATTTACTACATTTTGATAAATATTTACTTCATTAATATCAATATTTCCTTCGTTTCGATGCATAATAACTTTATTTTGATGCATATTTAATTCATTACGATCAACATTTCCTTCGTTTAGATGTATATTTACTTCATTTTGATGCATATTTACTTTGTTTTGATGCATAATTCCTTCGTTTCGATGCACATTTACTTCATTTTGATGCATATTTACTTCATTACGATGAACATTTCCTTCATTTCGATGTATATTTACTTTATTTTATTGCATATTTACTTCACTGCTATCAATATGTTCTTCGTTTTGATGCATATTTGCTAAATTTTTATGCTTATTTACTTCATTACGATCAACATTTCTTTCGTTTCAATGCATATTTACTCATTTTGATGCATATTTATTTCATTACGATCAACATTCTTTCGTTTTGATGCTTATTTACTTCATTTTGATGCATATTTACTTCGATCCGATGTATTTTTCCTTCGTTTCTATGCAAATTTACTTCATTTTGATAAATATTTTCTTCATTACGATAAACATTTCCTTCGTTTCGATGCATATTTACTTCATTTTGACGCATATTTTCTTTATTAGATCAACATTTCTTTCATTTA
Organism: Pogostemon cablin; assembly: GCA_023678885.1. Classification (NCBI taxonomy): domain Eukaryota; kingdom Viridiplantae; phylum Streptophyta; class Magnoliopsida; order Lamiales; family Lamiaceae; genus Pogostemon; species Pogostemon cablin. The sequence continues at coordinate 4,228 of JAHCLQ010000367.1, forward strand.
GATGCACACATATTTCATTTTAATGCATTTTTACTTCATTTCGATGAATATTTAATTCGTTTTGATGCATATTTACTTCATTTTGATGCATATTTTATCACGATCAACATTTCCTTCGTTTCGATGCATATTTCCCTCATTTTGATGCATATTTACTTCATTATGATCAATATTTCTTTCATTTTGATGCATATTTACTACATTTTGATGCATATTTATTTCGTTTCGATGCGTATTTCCTTCGTTTCTATGCACATTTACTTCATTTTGATGCATATTTTCTTCATTACGATAAACATTTCCTTCGTTTCGATGCATATTTACTTCATTTTGACACATATTTTCTTTATTAGATCAACATTTCTTTCATTTAGATGCACACATATTTCATTTTAATGCATTTTTACTTCATTTCGATGAATATTTAATTCGTTTTGATGCATATTTACTTCATTTTGATGCATATTTTATCACGATCAACATTTCCTTCGTTTCGATGCATATTTACCTCATTTTGATGCATATTTATTTCGTTTCGATGCGTATTTCCTTCGTTTCTATGCACATTCACTTCATTTTGATGCATAATTACTTCATTACGATCAACATTTCCTTCGTTTTGATGCATATTTACTTTATTTTGATGCATATTTCCTTCATTAAGACCAACATTTCCTTCATTTCGATGCATATTTACTACATTTTGATAAATATTTACATCATTAATATCAATATTTCCTTCGTTTCGATGCATATTAACTTTATTTTGATGCATATTTAATTCATTACGATCAACATTTCCTTCATTTAGATGTATATTTACTTCATTTTGATGCATATTTACTTCGTTTCGATGCATATTTCCTTCGTTTCGATGCACATTTACTTCATTTTGATGCATATTTACTTCATTACGATGAACATTTCCTTCTTTCGCTGCATATTTACTTCATTTTGATGCATATTTACTTCATTGCGATCAATATGTCCTTCGTTTTGATGCATATTTGCTAAATTTTGATACTTATTTACTTCATTACGATCAACATTTCTTTCGTTTCGATGCATATTTACTTCATTTTGATGCATATTTAATTTCATTATGATCAACATTCTTTAGTTTTGATGTTTATTTACTTCATTTTGATGCATATTTACTTCGTTCCGATGCATTTTTCCTTTGTTTCTATGCACATTTACTTCATTTTGATGCATATTTTCTTCATTACGATAAACATTTCCTTCGTTCGATGCATATTTACTTCATTTTGACGCATATTTTCTTTATTAGATCAATATTTCTTTCATTTAGATGCACACATATTTCATTTTAATGCATTTTTACTTCATTTCGAAGAATATTTAATTCGTTTTGATGCATATTTACTTCATTTTGATGCATATTTACTTTATTACGATCAACATTTCCTTCGTTTCGATGCATATTTACTTCATTTTGATGCATATTTACTTCGTTCCGATGCGTATTTCCTTCATTTTGATGCACATTTACTTTATTTTGATGCATAATTACTTCATTACTTTCAACATTTTCTTCGTTTCGATTTATATCTACTTCATTTTTATGCATATTTCCTTCATTAAGATCAAAATTTCCTTCATTTCGATGCTTATTTACTTCATTTTGATGCATATTTACTTCATTATGATCAATATTTCTTTCGTTTTGTTGCATATTTACTACATTTTGATGCATATTTACTTCGTTCCGATGCGTATTTCCTTCGTTACTATGCACATTTACTTCATTTTGATGCATAATTACTTCATTACGATCAACATTTCCTTCGTTTTGATGTATATTTACTTTATTTTGATGCATATTTCTTCATTAAGATCAACATTTCCTTCATTTCGATGCATATTTACTACATTGTGATAAATATTTACTTCATTAATATCAATATTTCCTTCGTTTCGATGCATAATAACTTTATTTTGATGCATATTTAATTCATTACGATCAACATTTCCTTCCTTTAGATGTATATTTACTTCATTTTGATGCATATTTACTTTGTTTTGATGCATAATTCCTTCGTTTTGATGCACATATACTTCATTTTGATGCATATTTACTTCATTACGATGAACATTTCCTTCATTTCGATGCATATTTACTTCATTTTGATGCATATTTACTTCACTGTTATCAATATGTTCTTCGTTTTGATGCATATTTGCTAAATTTTTATGCTTATTTACTTCATTACGATCAACATTTCTTTCGTTTCAATGCATATTTACTCATTTTGATGCATATTTATTTCATTACGATCAACATTCTTTCGTTTTGATGCTTATTTACTTCATTTTGATGAATATTTACTTCGTTCCGATGTATTTTTCCTTCGTTTCTATGCACATTTACTTCATTTTGATGCATATTTTCTTCATTACGATAAACATTTCCTTCGTTCGATGCATATTTACTTCATTTTGACGCATATTTTCTTTATTAGATCAATATTTCTTTCATTTAGATGCACACATATTTCATTTTAATGCATTTTTACTTCATTTCGATGAATATTTAATTCGTTTTGATGCATATTTACTTCATTTTGATTCATATTTTATCACGATCAACATTTCCTTCGTTTCGATGCATATTTACCTCATTTTGATGCATATTTACTTCATTATGATCAATATTTCTTTCATTTTGATGCATATTTACTACATTTTGATGCATATTTACTTCGTTTCGATGCGTATTTCCTTCGTTTCTATGCACATTTACTTCATTTTGATGCATAATTACTTCATTACGATCAACATTTCCTTCATTTTGATGCATATTTACTTTATTTTGATGCATATTTCCTTCATTAAAATCAATATTTCCATCATTTCGATGCATATTTACTACATTTTGATAAATATTTACTTCATTAATATCAATATTTCCTTCGTTTCGATGCATATTAACTTTATTTTGATGCATATTTAATTCATTACAATCAACATTTACTTCGTTTAGATGTATATTTACTTCATTTTGATGCATATTTACTTCGTTTCGATGCATATTTCCTTCGTTTTGATGCATATTTACTTCGTTCCGATGCATTTTTCCTTCGTTTCTATGCACATTTACTTCATTTTGATGCATATTTTCTTCATTACGATAAACATTTCCTTCGTTTCGATGCATATTTACTTCATTTTGACGCATATTTTCTTTATTAGATCAATATTTCTTTCATTTAGATGCACACATATTTCATTTTAATGCATTTTTACTTCATTTCGAAGAATATTTAATTCGTTTTGATGCATATTTACTTCATTTTGATGCATATTTACTTTATTACGATCAACATTTCCTTCGTTTCGATGCATATTTAATTCATTTTGATGCATATTTACTTCGTTCCGATGCGTATTTCCTCCATTTCGATGCACATTTACTTCATTTTGATGCATATTTCCTTCATTACGATGAATATTTCCTTCTTTCGATGCATATTTACTTCATTTTGATTCATATTTACTTCATTGCGATCAATATGTCCTTCGTTTTGATGCCTATTTGCTAAATTTTGATGCTTATTTACTTCATTACGATCAACATTTCTTTCGTTTCGATGCATATTTACTTCATTTTGATGCATATTTAATTTCATTACAATCAACATTCTTTCGTTTTGATGCTTATTTACGTCATTTTGATGCATATTTACTTTGTTCCGATGCATTTTTCCTTCGTTTCTATGCACATTTACTTCATTTTTATGCATATTTTCTTCATTACGATAAACATTTCCTTCGTTCGATGCATATTTACTTCATTTTGACGCATATTTTCTTTATTAGATCAATATTTCTTTCATTTAGATGCACACATATTTCATTTTAATGCATTTTTACTTCATTTCGAAGAATATTTAATTCGTTTTGATGCATATTTACTTCATTTTGATGCATATTTACTTTATTACGATCAACATTTCCTTCGTTTCGATGCATATTTAATTCATTTTGATGCATATTTACTTCGTTCCGATGCGTATTTCCTCCATTTCGATGCACATTTACTTCATTTTGATGCATATTTCCTTCATTAAGATCAATATTTCCATCATTTCGATGCATATTTACTACATTTTGATAATATTTACTTCATTAATAACAATGTTTCCTCCGTTTCGATGCATATTAACTTTATTTTGATGCATATTTAATTCATTACGATCAATATTTCTTTCGTTTAGATGTATATTTACTTCATTTTGATGCATATTTAATTCGTTTCGATGCATATTTCCTTCGTTTCGATGCACATTTACTTCATTTTGATGCATATTTACTTCATTACGATGAACATTTCCTTCTTTCGATGCATATTTACTTCATTTTGATGCATATTTACTTCATTGCGATCAATATGTCCTTCGTTTTTATGCATATTTGCTAAATTTTGATGCTTATTTACTTCATTATGATCAACATTTCTTTCGTTTCGATGCATATTTACTTCATTTTGATGCATATTTAATTTCATTACGATCAACATTCTTTCGTTTTGATGCTTATTTACGTCATTTTGATGCATATTTACTTCGTTCCGATGCATTTTCCTTCGTTTCTATGCACATTTACTTCATTTTGATACATATTTTCTTCATTACGATAAACATTTCCTTCGTTCGATGCATATTTACTTCATTTTGACGCATATTTTCTTTATTAGATCAATATTTCTTTCATTTAGATGCACACATATTTCATTTTAATGCATTTTTACTTCATTTCGAAGAATATTTAATTCGTTTTGATGCATATTTACTTCATTTTGATGCATATTTACTTCATTTTGATGCATATTTACTTCGTTTTGATGCATAATTACTTTATTTTGATGAATATTTCTTCATTCAGATCAACATTTCCTTCATTTTGATGCATATTTACTACATTTTGATAAATATTTACTTCATTAATATCAATATTTCCTTCGTTTCGATGCATAATAACTTTATTTTGATGCATATTTAATTCATTACGATCAACATTTCCTTCGTTTAGATGTATATTTACTTCATTTTGATGCATATTTACTTTGTTTTGATGCATAATTCCTTCGTTTCGATGCACATTTACTTCATTTTGATGCATATTTACTTCATTACGATGAACATTTCCTTCATTTCGATGTATATTTACTTTATTTTGATGCATATTTACTTCACTGCTATCAATATGTTCTTCGTTTTGATGCATATTTGCTAAATTTTTATGCTTATTTACTTCATTACGATCAACATTTCTTTCGTTTCAATGCATATTTACTCATTTTGATGCATATTTATTTCATTACGATCAACATTCTTTCGTTTTGATGCTTATTTACTTCATTTTGATGCATATTTACTTCGATCCGATGTATTTTTCCTTCGTTTCTATGCAAATTTACTTCATTTTGATAAATATTTTCTTCATTACATTAAACATTTCCTTCGTTTCGATGCATATTTACTTCATTTTGACGCATATTTTCTTTATTAGATCAACATTTCTTTCATTTAGATGCACACATATTTCATTTTAATGCATTTTTACTTCATTTCGATGAATATTTAATTCGTTTTGATGCATATTTACTTCATTTTGATGCATATTTTATCACGATCAACATTTCCTTCGTTTCGATGCATATTTACCTCATTTTGATGCATATTTACTTCATTATGATCAATATTTCTTTCATTTTGATGCATATTTAATACATTTTGATGCATATTTATTTCGTTTCGATGCATATTTCCTTCGTTTCTATGCACATTTACTTCATTTTGATGCATATTTTCTTCATTATGATAAACATTTCCTTCGTTTCGATGCATATTTACTTCATTTTGACGCATATTTTTTTTATTAGATCAACATTTCTTTCATTTAGATGCACACATATTTCATTTTAATGCATTTTTACTTCATTTCGATGAATATTTAATTCGTTTTGATGCATATTTACTTCATTTTGATGCATATTTTATCACGATCAACATTTCCTTCGTTTCGATGCATATTTACCTCATTTTGATGCATATTTATTTCGTTTCGATGCGTATTTCCTTCGTTTCTATGCACATTCACTTCATTTTGATGCATAATTACTTCATTACGATCAACATTTCCTTCGTTTTGATGCATATTTACTTTATTTTGATGCATATTTCCTTCATTAAGACCAACATTTCCTTCATTTCGATGCATATTTACTACATTTTGATAAATATTTACATCATTAATATCAATATTTCCTTCGTTTCGATGCATATTAACTTTATTTTGATGCATATTTAATTCATTACGATCAACATTTCCTTCATTTAGATGTATATTTACTTCATTTTGATGCATATTTACTTCGTTTCGATGCATATTTCCTTCGTTTCGATGCACATTTACTTCATTTTGATGCATATTTACTTAATTACGATGAACATTTCCTTCTTTCGCTGCATATTTACTTCATTTTGATGCATATTTACTTCATTGCGATCAATATGTCCTTCGTTTTGATGCATATTTGCTAAATTTTGATACTTATTTACTTCATTACGATCAACATTTCTTTCGTTTCGATGCATATTTACTTCATTTTGATGCATATTTAATTTCATTATGATCAACATTCTTTAGTTTTGATGTTTATTTACTTCATTTTGATGCATATTTACTTCGTTCCGATGCATTTTTCCTTTGTTTCTATGCACATTTACTTCATTTTGATGCATATTTTCTTCATTACGATAAACATTTCCTTCGTTCGATGCATATTTACTTCATTTTGACGCATATTTTCTTTATTAGATCAATATTTCTTTCATTTAGATGCACACATATTTCATTTTAATGCATTTTTACTTCATTTCGAAGAATATTTAATTCGTTTTGATGCATATTTACTTCATTTTGATGCATATTTACTTTATTACGATCAACATTTCCTTCGTTTCGATGCATATTTACTTCATTTTGATGCATATTTACTTCGTTCCGATGCGTATTTCCTTCATTTTGATGCACATTTACTTTATTTTGATGCATAATTACTTCATTACTTTCAACATTTTCTTCGTTTCGATTTATATCTACTTCATTTTTATGCATATTTCCTTCATTAAGATCAAAATTTCCTTCATTTCGATGCTTATTTACTTCATTTTGATGCATATTTACTTCATTATGATCAATATTTCTTTCGTTTTGTTGCATATTTACTACATTTTGATGCATATTTACTTCGTTCCGATGCGTATTTCCTTCGTTACTATGCACATTTACTTCATTTTGATGCATAATTACTTCATTACGATCAACATTTCCTTCGTTTTGATGTATATTTACTTTATTTTGATGCATATTTCTTCATTAAGATCAACATTTCCTTCATTTCGATGCATATTTACTACATTGTGATAAATATTTACTTCATTAATATCAATATTTCCTTCGTTTCGATGCATAATAACTTTATTTTGATGCATATTTAATTCATTACGATCAACATTTCCTTCCTTTAGATGTATATTTACTTCATTTTGATGCATATTTACTTTGTTTTGATGCATAATTCCTTCGTTTTGATGCACATATACTTCATTTTGATGCATATTTACTTCATTACGATGAACATTTCCTTCATTTCGATGCATATTTACTTCATTTTGATGCATATTTACTTCACTGCTATCAATATGTTCTTCGTTTTGATGCATATTTGCTAAATTTTTATGCTTATTTACTTCATTACGATCAACATTTCTTTCGTTTCAATGCATATTTACTCATTTTGATGCATATTTATTTCATTACGATCAACATTCTTTCGTTTTGATGCTTATTTACTTCATTTTGATGAATATTTACTTCGTTCCGATGTATTTTTCCTTCGTTTCTATGCACATTTACTTCATTTTGATGCATATTTTCTTCATTACGATAAACATTTCCTTCGTTCGATGCATATTTACTTCATTTTGACGCATATTTTCTTTATTAGATCAATATTTCTTTCATTTAGATGCACACATATTTCATTTTAATGCATTTTTACTTCATTTCGATGAATATTTAATTCGTTTTGATGCATATTTACTTCATTTTGATTCATATTTTATCACGATCAACATTTCCTTCGTTTCGATGCATATTTACCTCATTTTGATGCATATTTACTTCATTATGATCAATATTTCTTTCATTTTGATGCATATTTACTACATTTTGATGCATATTTACTTCGTTTCGATGTGTATTTCATTCGTTTCTATGCACATTTACTTCATTTTGATGCATAATTACTTCATTACGATCAACATTTCATTCATTTTGATGCATATTTACTTTATTTTGATGCATATTTCCTTCATTAAAATCAATATTTCCATCATTTCGATGCATATTTACTACATTTTGATAAATATTTACTTCATTAATATCAATATTTCCTTCGTTTCGATGCATATTAACTTTATTTTGATGCATATTTAATTCATTACAATCAACATTTACTTCGTTTAGATGTATATTTACTTCATTTTGATGCATATTTACTTCGTTTCGATGCATATTTCCTTCGTTTTGATGCACATTTACTTCATTTTGATGCATATTTACTTCATTACGATGAACATTTCCTTCATTTCGATGCATATTTACTTCATTTTGATGCATATTTACTTCATTGCGATCAATATGTCCTTCGTTTTGATGCATATTTTCTAAATTTTGATGCTTATTACTTCATTACGATCAACATTTCTTTCGTTTCGATGCATATTTACTTCATTTTGATGCATATTTAATTTCATTACAATCAACATTCTTTCGTTTTGATGCTTATTTACGTCATTTTGATGCATATTTACTTCGTTCCGATGCATTTTTCCTTCGTTTCTATGCACATTTACTTCATTTTTATGCATATTTTCTTCATTACGATAAACATTTCCTTCGTTCGATGCATATTTACTTCATTTTGACGCATATTTTCTTTATTAGATCAATATTTCTTTCATTTAGATGCACACATATTTCATTTTAATGCATTTTTACTTCATTTCGAAGAATATTTAATTCGTTTTGATGCATATTTACTTCATTTTGATGTATATTTACTTTATTACGATCAACATTTCCTTCGTTTCGATGCATATTCACTTCATTTTGATGCATATTTACTTCGTTCCGATGCGTATTTCCTCCATTTCGATGCACATTTACTTCATTTTGATGCATATTTCCTTCATTAAGATCAATATTTCCGTCATTTCGATGCATATTTACTACATTTTGATAATATTTACTTCATTAATAACAATGTTTCCTCTGTTTCGATGCATATTAACTTTATTTTGATGCATATTTAATTCATTACGATCAATATTTCTTTCGTTTAGATGTATATTTACTTCATTTTGATGCATATTTAATTCGTTTCGATGCATATTTCCTTCGTTTCGATGCACATTTACTTCATTTTGATGCATATTTACTTCATTACGATGAACATTTCCTTCTTTCGATGCATATTTACTTCATTTTGATGCATATTTACTTCATTGCGATCAATATGTCCTTCGTTTTTATGCATATTTGCTAAATTTTGATGCTTATTTACTTCATTACGATCAACATTTCTTTCGTTTCGATGCATATTTACTTCATTTTGATGCATATTTAATTTCATTACGATCAACATTCTTTCGTTTTAATGCTTATTTACGTCATTTTGATGCATATTTACTTCGTTCCGATGCATTTTCCTTCGTTTCTATGCACATTTACTTCATTTTGATACATATTTTCTTCATTACGATAAACATTTCCTTCGTTCGATGCATATTTACTTCATTTTGACGCATATTTTCTTTATTAGATCAATATTTCTTTCATTTAGATGCACACATATTTCATTTTAATGCATTTTTACTTCATTTCGAAGAATATTTAATTCGTTTTGATGCATATTTACTTCATTTTGATGCATATTTACTTCATTTTGATGCATATTTACTTCGTTTTGATGCATAATTACTTTATTTTGATGAATATTTCTTCATTCAGATCAACATTTCCTTCATTTCGATGCATATTTACTACATTTTGATAAATATTTACTTCATTAATATCAATATTTCCTTCGTTTCGATGCATAATAACTTTATTTTGATGCATATTTAATTCATTACGATCAACATTTCCTTCGTTTAGATGTATATTTACTTCATTTTGATGCATATTTACTTTGTTTTGATGCATAATTCCTTCGTTTCGATGCACATTTACTTCATTTTGATGCATATTTACTTCATTACGATGAACATTTCCTTCATTTCGATGTATATTTACTTCATTTTGATGCATATTTACTTCACTGCTATCAATATGTTCTTCGTTTTGATGCATATTTGCTAAATTTTTATGCTTATTTACTTCATTACGATCAACATTTCTTTCGTTTCAATGCATATTTACTCATTTTGATGCATATTTATTTCATTACGATCAACATTCTTTCGTTTTGATGCTTATTTACTTCATTTTGATGCATATTTACTTCGATCCGATGTATTTTTCCTTCGTTTCTATGCAAATTTACTTCATTTTGATAAATATTTTCTTCATTACATTAAACATTTCCTTTGTTTCGATGCATATTTACTTCATTTTGACGCATATTTTCTTTATTAGATCAACATTTCTTTCATTTAGATGCACACATATTTCATTTTAATGCATTTTTACTTCATTTCGATGAATATTTAATTCGTTTTGATGCATATTTACTTCATTTTGATGCATATTTTATCACGATCAACATTTCCTTCGTTTCGATGCATATTTACCTCATTTTGATGCATATTTACTTCATTATGATCAATATTTCTTTCATTTTGATGCATATTTACTGCATTTTGATGCATATTTATTTCGTTTCGATGCGTATTTCCTTCGTTTCTATGCACATTTACTTCATTTTGATGCATATTTTCTTCATTACGATAAACATTTCCTTCGTTTCGATGCATATTTACTTCATTTTGACGCATATTTTTTTTATTAGATCAACATTTCTTTCATTTAGATGCACACATATTTCATTTTAATGCATTTTTACTTCATTTCGATGAATATTTAATTCGTTTTGATGCATATTTACTTCATTTTGATGCATATTTTATCACGATCAACATTTCCTTCGTTTCGATGCATATTTACCTCATTTTGATGCATATTTATTTCGTTTCGATGCGTATTTCCTTCGTTTCTATGCACATTCACTTCATTTTGATGCATAATTACTTCATTACGATCAACATTTCCTTCGTTTTGATGCATATTTACTTTATTTTGATGCATATTTCCTTCATTAAGACCAACATTTCCTTCATTTCGATGCATATTTACTACATTTTGATAAATATTTACATCATTAATATCAATATTTCCTTCGTTTCGATGCATATTAACTTTATTTTGATGCATATTTAATTCATTACGATCAACATTTCCTTCATTTAGATGTATATTTACTTCATTTTGATGCATATTTACTTCGTTTCGATGCATATTTCCTTCGTTTCGATGCACATTTACTTCATTTTGATGCATATTTACTTAATTACGATGAACATTTCCTTCTTTCGCTGCATATTTACTTCATTTTGATGCATATTTACTTCATTGCGATCAATATGTCCTTCGTTTTGATGCATATTTGCTAAATTTTGATACTTATTTACTTCATTACGATCAACATTTCTTTCGTTTCGATGCATATTTACTTCATTTTGATGCATATTTAATTTCATTATGATCAACATTCTTTAGTTTTGATGTTTATTTACTTCATTTTGATGCATATTTACTTCGTTCCGATGCATTTTTCCTTTGTTTCTATGCACATTTACTTCATTTTGATGCATATTTTCTTCATTACGATAAACATTTCCTTCGTTCGATGCATATTTACTTCATTTTGACGCATATTTTCTTTATTAGATCAATATTTCTTTCATTTAGATGCACACATATTTCATTTTAATGCATTTTTACTTCATTTCGAAGAATATTTAATTCGTTTTGATGCATATTTACTTCATTTTGATGCATATTTACTTTATTACGATCAACATTTCCTTCGTTTCGATGCATATTTACTTCATTTTGATGCATATTTACTTCGTTCCGATGCGTATTTCCTTCATTTTGATGCACATTTACTTTATTTTGATGCATAATTACTTCATTACTTTCAACATTTTCTTCGTTTCGATTTATATCTACTTCATTTTTATGCATATTTCCTTCATTAAGATCAAAATTTCCTTCATTTCGATGCTTATTTACTTCATTTTGATGCATATTTACTTCATTATGATCAATATTTCTTTCGTTTTGTTGCATATTTACTACATTTTGATGCATATTTACTTCGTTCCGATGCGTATTTCCTTCGTTACTATGCACATTTACTTCATTTTGATGCATAATTACTTCATTACGATCAACATTTCCTTCGTTTTGATGTATATTTACTTTATTTTGATGCATATTTCTTCATTAAGATCAACATTTCCTTCATTTCGATGCATATTTACTACATTGTGATAAATATTTACTTCATTAATATCAATATTTCCTTCGTTTCGATGCATAATAACTTTATTTTGATGCATATTTAATTCATTACGATCAACATTTCCTTCCTTTAGATGTATATTTACTTCATTTTGATGCATATTTACTTTGTTTTGATGCATAATTCCTTCGTTTTGATGCACATATACTTCATTTTGATGCATATTTACTTCATTACGATGAACATTTCCTTCATTTCGATGCATATTTACTTCATTTTGATGCATATTTACTTCACTGCTATCAATATGTTCTTCGTTTTGATGCATATTTGCTAAATTTTTATGCTTATTTACTTCATTACGATCAACATTTCTTTCGTTTCAATGCATATTTACTCATTTTGATGCATATTTATTTCATTACGATCAACATTCTTTCGTTTTGATGCTTATTTACTTCATTTTGATGAATATTTACTTCGTTCCGATGTATTTTTCCTTCGTTTCTATGCACATTTACTTCATTTTGATGCATATTTTCTTCATTACGATAAACATTTCCTTCGTTCGATGCATATTTACTTCATTTTGACGCATATTTTCTTTATTAGATCAATATTTCTTTCATTTAGATGCACACATATTTCATTTTAATGCATTTTTACTTCATTTCGATGAATATTTAATTCGTTTTGATGCATATTTACTTCATTTTGATTCATATTTTATCACGATCAACATTTCCTTCGTTTCGATGCATATTTACCTCATTTTGATGCATATTTACTTCATTATGATCAATATTTCTTTCATTTTGATGCATATTTACTACATTTTGATGCATATTTACTTCGTTTCGATGTGTATTTCATTCGTTTCTATGCACATTTACTTCATTTTGATGCATAATTACTTCATTACGATCAACATTTCATTCATTTTGATGCATATTTACTTTATTTTGATGCATATTTCCTTCATTAAAATCAATATTTCCATCATTTCGATGCATATTTACTACATTTTGATAAATATTTACTTCATTAATATCAATATTTCCTTCGTTTCGATGCATATTAACTTTATTTTGATGCATATTTAATTCATTACAATCAACATTTACTTCGTTTAGATGTATATTTACTTCATTTTGATGCATATTTACTTCGTTTCGATGCATATTTCCTTCGTTTTGATGCACATTTACTTCATTTTGATGCATATTTACTTCATTACGATGAACATTTCCTTCATTTCGATGCATATTTACTTCATTTTGATGCATATTTACTTCATTGCGATCAATATGTCCTTCGTTTTGATGCATATTTTCTAAATTTTGATGCTTATTACTTCATTACGATCAACATTTCTTTCGTTTCGATGCATATTTACTTCATTTTGATGCATATTTAATTTCATTACAATCAACATTCTTTCGTTTTGATGCTTATTTACGTCATTTTGATGCATATTTACTTCGTTCCGATGCATTTTTCCTTCGTTTCTATGCACATTTACTTCATTTTTATGCATATTTTCTTCATTACGATAAACATTTCCTTCGTTCGATGCATATTTACTTCATTTTGACGCATATTTTCTTTATTAGATCAATATTTCTTTCATTTAGATGCACACATATTTCATTTTAATGCATTTTTACTTCATTTCGAAGAATATTTAATTCGTTTTGATGCATATTTACTTCATTTTGATGTATATTTACTTTATTACGATCAACATTTCCTTCGTTTCGATGCATATTCACTTCATTTTGATGCATATTTACTTCGTTCCGATGCGTATTTCCTCCATTTCGATGCACATTTACTTCATTTTGATGCATATTTCCTTCATTAAGATCAATATTTCCGTCATTTCGATGCATATTTACTACATTTTGATAATATTTACTTCATTAATAACAATGTTTCCTCTGTTTCGATGCATATTAACTTTATTTTGATGCATATTTAATTCATTACGATCAATATTTCTTTCGTTTAGATGTATATTTACTTCATTTTGATGCATATTTAATTCGTTTCGATGCATATTTCCTTCGTTTCGATGCACATTTACTTCATTTTGATGCATATTTACTTCATTACGATGAACATTTCCTTCTTTCGATGCATATTTACTTCATTTTGATGCATATTTACTTCATTGCGATCAATATGTCCTTCGTTTTTATGCATATTTGCTAAATTTTGATGCTTATTTACTTCATTACGATCAACATTTCTTTCGTTTCGATGCATATTTACTTCATTTTGATGCATATTTAATTTCATTACGATCAACATTCTTTCGTTTTAATGCTTATTTACGTCATTTTGATGCATATTTACTTCGTTCCGATGCATTTTCCTTCGTTTCTATGCACATTTACTTCATTTTGATACATATTTTCTTCATTACGATAAACATTTCCTTCGTTCGATGCATATTTACTTCATTTTGACGCATATTTTCTTTATTAGATCAATATTTCTTTCATTTAGATGCACACATATTTCATTTTAATGCATTTTTACTTCATTTCGAAGAATATTTAATTCGTTTTGATGCATATTTACTTCATTTTGATGCATATTTACTTCATTTTGATGCATATTTACTTCGTTTTGATGCATAATTACTTTATTTTGATGAATATTTCTTCATTCAGATCAACATTTCCTTCATTTCGATGCATATTTACTACATTTTGATAAATATTTACTTCATTAATATCAATATTTCCTTCGTTTCGATGCATAATAACTTTATTTTGATGCATATTTAATTCATTACGATCAACATTTCCTTCGTTTAGATGTATATTTACTTCATTTTGATGCATATTTACTTTGTTTTGATGCATAATTCCTTCGTTTCGATGCACATTTACTTCATTTTGATGCATATTTACTTCATTACGATGAACATTTCCTTCATTTCGATGTATATTTACTTCATTTTGATGCATATTTACTTCACTGCTATCAATATGTTCTTCGTTTTGATGCATATTTGCTAAATTTTTATGCTTATTTACTTCATTACGATCAACATTTCTTTCGTTTCAATGCATATTTACTCATTTTGATGCATATTTATTTCATTACGATCAACATTCTTTCGTTTTGATGCTTATTTACTTCATTTTGATGCATATTTACTTCGATCCGATGTATTTTTCCTTCGTTTCTATGCAAATTTACTTCATTTTGATAAATATTTTCTTCATTACATTAAACATTTCCTTTGTTTCGATGCATATTTACTTCATTTTGACGCATATTTTCTTTATTAGATCAACATTTCTTTCATTTAGATGCACACATATTTCATTTTAATGCATTTTTACTTCATTTCGATGAATATTTAATTCGTTTTGATGCATATTTACTTCATTTTGATGCATATTTTATCACGATCAACATTTCCTTCGTTTCGATGCATATTTACCTCATTTTGATGCATATTTACTTCATTATGATCAATATTTCTTTCATTTTGATGCATATTTACTGCATTTTGATGAATATTTATTTCGTTTCGATGCGTATTTCCTTCGTTTCTATGCACATTTACTTCATTTTGATGCATATTTTCTTCATTACGATAAACATTTCCTTCGTTTCGATGCATATTTACTTCATTTTGACGCATATTTTTTTTATTAGATCAACATTTCTTTCATTTAGATGCACACATATTTCATTTTAATGCATTTTTACTTCATTTCGATGAATATTTAATTCGTTTTGATGCATATTTACTTCATTTTGATGCATATTTTATCACGATCAACATTTCCTTCATTTAGATGCATATTTACCTCATTTTGATGCATATTTATTTCGTTTCGATGCGTATTTCCTTCGTTTCTATGCACATTCACTTCATTTTGATGCATAATTACTTCATTACGATCAACATTTCCTTCGTTTTGATGCATATTTACTTTATTTTGATGCATATTTCCTTCATTAAGACCAACATTTCCTTCATTTCGATGCATATTTACTACATTTTGATAAATATTTACATCATTAATATCAATATTTCCTTCGTTTCGATGCATATTAACTTTATTTTGATGCATATTTAATTCATTACGATCAACATTTCCTTCATTTAGATGTATATTTACTTCATTTTGATGCATATTTACTTCGTTTCGATGCATATTTCCTTCGTTTCGATGCACATTTACTTCATTTTGATGCATATTTACTTAATTACGATGAACATTTCCTTCTTTCGCTGCATATTTACTTCATTTTGATGCATATTTACTTCATTGCGATCAATATGTCCTTCGTTTTGATGCATATTTGCTAAATTTTGATACTTATTTACTTCATTACGATCAACATTTCTTTCGTTTCGATGCATATTTACTTCATTTTGATGCATATTTAATTTCATTATGATCAACATTCTTTAGTTTTGATGTTTATTTACTTCATTTTGATGCATATTTACTTCGTTCCGATGCATTTTTCCTTTGTTTCTATGCACATTTACTTCATTTTGATGCATATTTTCTTCATTACGATAAACATTTCCTTCGTTCGATGCATATTTACTTCATTTTGACGCATATTTTCTTTATTAGATCAATATTTCTTTCATTTAGATGCACACATATTTCATTTTAATGCATTTTTACTTCATTTCGAAGAATATTTAATTCGTTTTGATGCATATTTACTTCATTTTGATGCATATTTACTTTATTACGATCAACATTTCCTTCGTTTCGATGCATATTTACTTCATTTTGATGCATATTTACTTCGTTCCGATGCGTATTTCCTTCATTTTGATGCACATTTACTTTATTTTGATGCATAATTACTTCATTACTTTCAACATTTTCTTCGTTTCGATTTATATCTACTTCATTTTTATGCATATTTCCTTCATTAAGATCAAAATTTCCTTCATTTCGATGCTTATTTACTTCATTTTGATGCATATTTACTTCATTATGATCAATATTTCTTTCGTTTTGTTGCATATTTACTACATTTTGATGCATATTTACTTCGTTCCGATGCGTATTTCCTTCGTTACTATGCACATTTACTTCATTTTGATGCATAATTACTTCATTACGATCAACATTTCCTTCGTTTTGATGTATATTTACTTTATTTTGATGCATATTTCTTCATTAAGATCAACATTTCCTTCATTTCGATGCATATTTACTACATTGTGATAAATATTTACTTCATTAATATCAATATTTCCTTCGTTTCGATGCATAATAACTTTATTTTGATGCATATTTAATTCATTACGATCAACATTTCCTTCCTTTAGATGTATATTTACTTCATTTTGATGCATATTTACTTTGTTTTGATGCATAATTCCTTCGTTTTGATGCACATATACTTCATTTTGATGCATATTTACTTCATTACGATGAACATTTCCTTCATTTCGATGCATATTTACTTCATTTTGATGCATATTTACTTCACTGCTATCAATATGTTCTTCGTTTTGATGCATATTTGCTAAATTTTTATGCTTATTTACTTCATTACGATCAACATTTCTTTCGTTTCAATGCATATTTACTCATTTTGATGCATATTTATTTCATTACGATCAACATTCTTTCGTTTTGATGCTTATTTACTTCATTTTGATGAATATTTACTTCGTTCCGATGTATTTTTCCTTCGTTTCTATGCACATTTACTTCATTTTGATGCATATTTTCTTCATTACGATAAACATTTCCTTCGTTCGATGCATATTTACTTCATTTTGACGCATATTTTCTTTATTAGATCAATATTTCTTTCATTTAGATGCACACATATTTCATTTTAATGCATTTTTACTTCATTTCGATGAATATTTAATTCGTTTTGATGCATATTTACTTCATTTTGATTCATATTTTATCACGATCAACATTTCCTTCGTTTCGATGCATATTTACCTCATTTTGATGCATATTTACTTCATTATGATCAATATTTCTTTCATTTTGATGCATATTTACTACATTTTGATGCATATTTACTTCGTTTCGATGTGTATTTCATTCGTTTCTATGCACATTTACTTCATTTTGATGCATAATTACTTCATTACGATCAACATTTCATTCATTTTGATGCATATTTACTTTATTTTGATGCATATTTCCTTCATTAAAATCAATATTTCCATCATTTCGATGCATATTTACTACATTTTGATAAATATTTACTTCATTAATATCAATATTTCCTTCGTTTCGATGCATATTAACTTTATTTTGATGCATATTTAATTCATTACAATCAACATTTACTTCGTTTAGATGTATATTTACTTCATTTTGATGCATATTTACTTCGTTTCGATGTATATTTCCTTCGTTTTGATGCACATTTACTTCATTTTGATGCATATTTACTTCATTACGATGAACATTTCCTTCATTTCGATGCATATTTACTTCATTTTGATGCATATTTACTTCATTGCGATCAATATGTCCTTCGTTTTGATGCATATTTGCTAAATTTTGATGCTTATTACTTCATTACGATCAACATTTCTTTCGTTTCGATGCATATTTACTTCATTTTGATGCATATTTAATTTCATTACAATCAACATTCTTTCGTTTTGATGCTTATTTACGTCATTTTGATGCATATTTACTTCGTTCCGATGCATTTTTCCTTCGTTTCTATGCACATTTACTTCATTTTTATGCATATTTTCTTCATTACGATAAACATTTCCTTCGTTCGATGCATATTTACTTCATTTTGACGCATATTTTCTTTATTAGATCAATATTTCTTTCATTTAGATGCACACATATTTCATTTTAATGCATTTTTACTTCATTTCGAAGAATATTTAATTCGTTTTGATGCATATTTACTTCATTTTGATGCATATTTACTTTATTACGATCAACATTTCCTTCGTTTCGATGCATATTTACTTCATTTTGATGCATATTTACTTCGTTCCGATGCGTATTTCCTCCATTTCGATGCACATTTACTTCATTTTGATGCATATTTCCTTCATTAAGATCAATATTTCCATCATTTCGATGCATATTTACTACATTTTGATAATATTTACTTCATTAATAACAATGTTTCCTCTGTTTCGATGCATATTAACTTTATTTTGATGCATATTTAATTCATTACGATCAATATTTCTTTCGTTTAGATGTATATTTACTTCATTTTGATGCATATTTAATTCGTTTCGATGCATATTTCCTTCGTTTCGATGCACATTTACTTCATTTTGATGCATATTTACTTCATTACGATGAACATTTCCTTCTTTCGATGCATATTTACTTCATTTTGATGCATATTTACTTCATTGCGATCAATATGTCCTTCGTTTTTATGCATATATGCTAAATTTTGATGCTTATTTACTTCATTACGATCAACATTTCTTTCGTTTCGATGCATATTTACTTCATTTTGATGCATATTTAATTTCATTACGATCAACATTCTTTCGTTTTGATGCTTATTTACGTCATTTTGATGCATATTTACTTCGTTCCGATGCATTTTCCTTCGTTTCTATGCACATTTACTTCATTTTGATACATATTTTCTTCATTACGATAAACATTTCCTTCGTTCGATGCATATTTACTTCATTTTGACGCATATTTTCTTTATTAGATCAATATTTCTTTCATTTAGATGCACACATATTTCATTTTAATGCATTTTTACTTCATTTCGAAGAATATTTAATTCGTTTTGATGCATATTTACTTCATTTTGATGCATATTTACTTCATTTTGATGCATATTTACTTCGTTTTGATGCATAATTACTTTATTTTGATGAATATTTCTTCATTCAGATCAACATTTCCTTCATTTCGATGCATATTTACTACATTTTGATAAATATTTACTTCATTAATATCAATATTTCCTTCGTTTCGATGCATAATAACTTTATTTTGATGCATATTTAATTCATTACGATCAACATTTCCTTCGTTTAGATGTATATTTACTTCATTTTGATGCATATTTACTTTGTTTTGATGCATAATTCCTTCGTTTCGATGCACATTTACTTCATTTTGATGCATATTTACTTCATTACGATGAACATTTCCTTCATTTCGATGTATATTTACTTCATTTTCATGCATATTTACTTCACTGCTATCAATATGTTCTTCGTTTTGATGCATATTTGCTAAATTTTTATGCTTATTTACTTCATTACGATCAACATTTCTTTCGTTTCAATGCATATTTACTCATTTTGATGCATATTTATTTCATTACGATCAACATTCTTTCGTTTTGATGCTTATTTACTTCATTTTGATGCATATTTACTTCGATCCGATGTATTTTTCCTTCGTTTCTATGCGCATTTACTTCATTTTGATAAATATTTTCTTCATTACGATAAACATTTCCTTCGTTTCGATGCATATTTACTTCATTTTGACTCATATTTTCTTTATTAGATCAACATTTCTTTCATTTAGATGCACACATATTTCATTTTATTGCATTTTTACTTCATTTCGATGAATATTTAATTCGTTTTTATGCATATTTACTTCATTTTGATGCATATTTTATCATGATCAACATTTCCTTCGTTTCGATGCATATTTACCTCATTTTGATGCATATTTACTTCATTATGATCAATATTTCTTTCATTTTGATGCATATTTACTACATTTTGATGCATATTTATTTCGTTTCGATGCGTATTTCCTTCGTTTCTATGCACATTTACTTCATTTTGATGCATAATTACTTCATTACGATCAACATTTCCTTCGTTTTGATGCATATTTACTTTATTTTGATGCATATTTCCTTCATTAAGACCAACATTTCCTTCATTTCGATGCATATTTATTACATTTGGATAAATATTTACATCATTAATATCAATATTTCCTTCGTTTCGATGCATATTAACTTTATTTTGATGCATATTTAATTCTTTACGATCAACATTTCCTTCATTTAGATGTATATTTACTTCATTTTGATGCATATTTACTTCGTTTCGATGCATATTTCCTTCGTTTCGATGCACATTTACTTCATTTTGATGCATATTTACTTCATTACGATGAACATTTCCTTCTTTCGATGCATATTTACTTCATTTTGATGCATATTTACTTCATTGCGATCAATATGTCCTTCGTTTTGATGCATATTTGCTAAATTTTGATACTTATTTACTTCATTACGATCAACATTTCTTTCGTTTCGATGCATATTTACTTCATTTTGATGCATATTTAATTTTATTATGATCAACATTCTTTCGTTTTGATGTTTATTTACTTCATTTTGATGCATATTTACTTCGTTCCGATGCATTTTTCCTTTGTTTCTATGCACATTTACTTCATTTTGATGCATATTTTCTTCATTACGATAAACATTTCCTTCGTTCGATGCATATTTACTTCATTTTGACGCATATTTTCTTTATTAGATCAATATTTCTTTCATTTAGATGCACACATATTTCATTTTAATGCATTTTTACTTCATTTCGAAGAATATTTAATTCGTTTTGATGCATATTTACTTCATTTTGATGCATATTTACTTTATTACGATCAACATTTCCTTCGTTTCGATGCATATTTACTTCATTTTGATGCATATTTACTTCGTTCCGATGCGTATTTCCTTCATTTTGATGCACATTTACTTTATTTTGATGCATAATTACTTCATTACTTTCAACATTTTCTTCGTTTCGATTTATATCTACTTCATTTTTATGCATATTTCCTTCATTAAGATCAAAATTTCCTTCATTTCGATGCTTATTTACTTCATTTTGATGCATATTTACTTCATTATGATCAATATTTCTTTCGTTTTGTTGCATATTTACTACATTTTGATGCATATTTACTTCGTTCCGATGCGTATTTCCTTCGTTTCTATGCACATTTACTTCATTTTGATGCATAATTATTCATTACGATCAACATTTCCTTCGTTTTGATGCATATTTTCTTTATTTTGATGCATATTTCTTCATTAAGATCAACATTTCCTTCATTTCGTTGCATATTTACTACATTTTGATAAATATTTACTTCATTAATATCAATATTTCCTTCGTTTCGATGCATAATAACTTTATTTTGATGCATATTTAATTCATTACGATCAACATTTCCTTCCTTTAGATGTATATTTACTTCATTTTGATGCATATTTACTTTGTTTTGATGCATAATTCCTTCGTTTTGATGCACATTTACTTCATTTTGATGCATATTTACTTCATTACGATGAACATTTCCTTCATTTCGATGCATATTTACTTCATTTTGATGCATATTTACTTCACTGCTATCAATAAGTTCTTCGTTTTGATGCATATTTGCTAAATTTTTATGCTTATTTACTTCATTACGATCAACATTTATTTCGTTTCGATGCATATTTACTCATTTTGATGCATATTTATTTCATTACGATCAACATTCTTTCGTTTTGATGCTTATTTACTTCATTTTGATGCATATTTACTTCGTTCCGATGCATTTTTCCTTCGTTTCTATGCACATTTACTTCATTTTGATGCATATTTTTTTCATTACGATAAACATTTCCTTCGTTTCAATGCATATTTACTTCATTTTGACGCATATTTTCTTTATTAGATCAATATTTCTTTCATTTAGATGCACACATATTTCATTTTAATGCATTTTTACTTCATTTCGATGAATATTTAATTCGTTTTGATGGATATTTACTTCATTTTGATGCATATTTACTTTATTACGATCAACATTTCCTTCGTTTTGATGCATATTTACCTCATTTTGATGCATATTTACTTCATTATGATCATTATTTCTTTCATTTTGATGCATATTGACTACATTTTGATGCATATTTACTTCGTTTCAATGCGTATTTCCTTCGTTTCTATGCACATTTACTTCATTTTGATGCATAATTACTTCATTACGATCAACATTTCCTTCGTTTTGATGCATATTTACTTTATTTTGATGCATATTTCCTTCATTAAGATCAATATTTCCATCATTTCGATGCATATATACTACATTTTGATAAATATTTACTTCATTAATTTCAATATTTCCTTCGTTTCGATGGATATTAACTTTATTTTGATGCATATTTAATTCATTACGATCAACATTTCCTTCGTTTAGATGTATATTTACTTCATTTTGATGCATATTTACTTCGTTCCGATGAATATTTCCTTCATTTCGATGCACATTTACTTCATATTGATGCATAATTACTTCATTACGATCAACATTTCCTTCGTTTCGATTTATATCTACTTCATTTTGATGCATATTTCCTTCATTAAGATCAAAATTTCCTTCATTTCAATGCTTATTCACTTTATTTTGATGCATATTTAATTCATTACGATCAACATTTCCTTCGTTTAGATGTATATTTACTTCGTTTTGATGCATATTTACTTCGTTTCGATGCATATTTCCTTCGTTTTGATGCACATTTACTTCATTTTGATGGATATTACTTCATTACGATGAACATTTCCTTCTGTCGATGCATATTTACTTCATTTTGATGTATATTTACTTCATTGCGATCAATATGTCCTTCGTTTTGATGCATATTTGCTAAATTTTTATGCTTATTTACTTCATTACGATCAACATTTCTTTCATTTCGATGCATATTTACTTCATTTTGATGCATATTTAATTTCATTACTATCAACATTCTTTCGTTTTGATGCTTATTTACTTCATTTTGATGCATATTTACTTTATTACGATCAACATTTCCTTCGTTTCGATGCATATTTACTTCATTTTGATGCATATTTACTTCGTTCCGATGCGTATTTCCTTCATTTCGATGCACATTTACTTCATTTTGATGCATATTTCCTTCATTAAGATCAATATTTCCATCATTTCGATGCATATTTACTACATTTTGATAAATATTTACTTCATTAATATCAATATTTCCTACGTTTCGATGCATATTAACTTTATTTTGATGCATATTTAATTCATTACGATCAACATTTCCTTCGTTTAGATGTATATTTACTTCATTTTGATGCATATTTACTTCGTTTCGATGCATATTTCCTTCGTTTCGATGCATATTTACTTCGTTTTAATGTATATTTACTTCATTACGATGAACATTTCCTTCTTTCGATGCATATTTACTTCATTTTGATGCATATTTACTTCATTGCGATCAATACGTCCTTCGTTTTGATGCATATTTGCTAAATTTTGATGCTTATTTACTTCATTACGATCAACATTTCTTTCATTTCGATGCATATTTACTTCATTTTGATGCATATTTAATTTCATTACGATCAACATTCTTTCGTTTTGATGCTTATTTACTTCATTTTGATGCACTTCGTTCCGATGCATTTTTCCTTCGTTTCTATGCACATTTACTTCATTTTGATGCATATTTTCTTCATTACAATAAACATTTCCTTCGTTCGATGCATATTTACTTCATTTTCGCATATTTTCTTTATTAGATCAATATTTCTTTCATTTAGATGCACACATATTTCATTTTAATGCATTTTTACTTCATTTCGAATAATATTTAATTCGTTTTTATGCATATTTACTTCATTTTGATGCATATTTACTTTATTACGATCAACATTTCCTTCGTTTCGATGCATATTTACTTCATTTTGATGCATATTTACTTCGTTCCGATGCGTATTTCCTTCATTTTGATGCACATTTACTTTATTTTGATGCATAATTACTTCATTACTTTTAACATTTTCTTCGTTTCGATTTATATCTACTTCATTTTTATGCATATTTCCTTCATTAAGATCAAAATTTCCATCATTTCGATGCTTATTTACTTCATTTTGATGCATATTTACTTCATTATGATCAATATTTCTTTCGTTTTGTTGCATATTTACTACATTTTGATGCATATTTACTTCGTTCCGATGCGTATTTCCTTCGTTTCTATACACATTTACTTCATTTTGATGCATAATTACTTCATTACGATCAACATTTCCTTCGTTTTGATGCATATTTACTTTATTTTGATGCATATTTTTTGATTAAGATCAACATTTCCTTCATTTCGATGTATATTTACTACATTTTGATAAATATTTACTTCATTAATATCAATATTTCCTTCGTTTCGATGCATAATAACTTTATTTTGATGCATATTTAATTCATTACGATCAACATTTCCTTCCTTTAGATGTATATTTACTTCATTTTGATGCATATTTACTTTGTTTTGATGCATAATTCCTTCGTTTTGATGCACATTTACTTCATTTTGATGCATATTTACTTCATTACGATGAACATTTCCTTCATTTCGATGCATATTTACTTCATTTTGATGCATATTTACTTCACTGCTATCAATAAGTTCTTCGTTTTGATGCATATTTGCTAAATTTTTATGCTTATTTACTTCATTACGATCAACATTTATTTTGTTTCGATGCATATTTACTCATTTTGATGCATATTTATTTCATTACGATCAACATTCTTTCGTTTTGATGCTTATTTACTTCATTTTGATGCATATTTACTTCGTTCCGATGCATTTTTCCTTCGTTTCTATGCACATTTACTTCATTTTGATGCATATTTTTTTCATTACGATAAACATTTCCTTCGTTTCAATGCATATTTACTTCATTTTGACGCATATTTTCTTTATTAGATCAATATTTCTTTCATTTAGATGCACACATATTTCATTTTAATGCATTTTTACTTCATTTCGATGAATATTTAATTCGTTTTGATGGATATTTACTTCATTTTGATGCATATTTACTTTATTACGATCAACATTTCCTTCGTTTTGATGCATATTTACCTCATTTTGATGCATATTTACTTCATTATGATCATTATTTCTTTCATTTTGATGCATATTGACTACATTTTGATGCATATTTACTTCGTTTCAATGCGTATTTCCTTCGTTTCTATGCACATTTACTTCATTTTGATGCATAATTACTTCATTACGATCAACATTTCCTTCGTTTTGATGCATATTTACTTTATTTTGATGCATATTTCCTTCATTAAGATCAATATTTCCATCATTTCGATGCATATATACTACATTTTGATAAATATTTACTTCATTAATTTCAATATTTCCTTCGTTTCGATGGATATTAACTTTATTTTGATGCATATTTAATTCATTACGATCAACATTTCCTTCGTTTAGATGTATATTTACTTCATTTTGATGCATATTTACTTCGTTCCGATGAATATTTCCTTCATTTCGATGCACATTTACTTCATATTGATGCATAATTACTTCATTACGATCAACATTTCCTTCGTTTCGATTTATATCTACTTCATTTTGATGCATATTTCCTTCATTAAGATCAAAATTTCCTTCATTTCAATGCTTATTCACTTTATTTTGATGCATATTTAATTCATTACGATCAACATTTCCTTCGTTTAGATGTATATTTACTTCGTTTTGATGCATATTTACTTCGTTTCGATGCATATTTCCTTCGTTTTGATGCACATTTACTTCATTTTGATGGATATTACTTCATTACGATGAACATTTCCTTCTGTCGATGCATATTTACTTCATTTTGATGTATATTTACTTCATTGCGATCAATATGTCCTTCGTTTTGATGCATATTTGCTAAATTTTTATGCTTATTTACTTCATTACGATCAACATTTCTTTCATTTCGATGCATATTTACTTCATTTTGATGCATATTTAATTTCATTACTATCAACATTCTTTCGTTTTGATGCTTATTTACTTCATTTTGATGCATATTTACTTTATTACGATCAACATTTCCTTCGTTTCGATGCATATTTACTTCATTTTGATGCATATTTACTTCGTTCCGATGCGTATTTCCTTCATTTCGATGCACATTTACTTCATTTTGATGCATATTTCCTTCATTAAGATCAATATTTCCATCATTTCGATGCATATTTACTACATTTTGATAAATATTTACTTCATTAATATCAATATTTCCTACGTTTCGATGCATATTAACTTTATTTTGATGCATATTTAATTCATTACGATCAACATTTCCTTCGTTTAGATGTATATTTACTTCATTTTGATGCATATTTACTTCGTTTCGATGCATATTTCCTTCGTTTCGATGCATATTTACTTCGTTTTAATGTATATTTACTTCATTACGATGAACATTTCCTTCTTTCGATGCATATTTACTTCATTTTGATGCATATTTACTTCATTGCGATCAATACGTCCTTCGTTTTGATGCATATTTGCTAAATTTTGATGCTTATTTACTTCATTACGATCAACATTTCTTTCATTTCGATGCATATTTACTTCATTTTGATGCATATTTAATTTCATTACGATCAACATTCTTTCGTTTTGATGCTTATTTACTTCATTTTGATGCACTTCGTTCCGATGCATTTTTCCTTCGTTTCTATGCACATTTACTTCATTTTGATGCATATTTTCTTCATTACAATAAACATTTCCTTCGTTCGATGCATATTTACTTCATTTTGACGCATATTTTCTTTATTAGATCAATATTTCTTTCATTTAGATGCACACATATTTCATTTTAATGCATTTTTACTTCATTTCGAATAATATTTAATTCGTTTTTATGCATATTTACTTCATTTTGATGCATATTTACTTTATTACGATCAACATTTCCTTCGTTTCGATGCATATTTACTTCATTTTGATGCATATTTACTTCGTTCCGATGCGTATTTCCTTCATTTTGATGCACATTTACTTTATTTTAATGCATAATTACTTCATTACTTTTAACATTTTCTTCGTTTCGATTTATATCTACTTCATTTTTATGCATATTTCCTTCATTAAGATCAAAATTTCCATCATTTCGATGCTTATTTACTTCATTTTGATGCATATTTACTTCATTATGATCAATATTTCTTTCGTTTTGTTGCATATTTACTACATTTTGATGCATATTTACTTCGTTCCGATGCGTATTTCCTTCGTTTCTATACACATTTACTTCATTTTGATGCATAATTACTTCATTACGATCAACATTTCCTTCGTTTTGATGCATATTTACTTTATTTTGATGCATATTTTTTTATTAAGATCAACATTTCCTTCATTTCGATGCATATTTACTACATTTTGATAAATATTTACTTCATTAATATCAATATTTCCTTCGTTTCGATGCATAATAACTTTATTTTGATGCATATTTAATTCATTACGATCAACATTTCCTTCCTTTAGATGTATATTTACTTCATTTTGATGCATATTTACTTTGTTTTGATGCATAATTCCTTTGTTTTGATGCACATTTACTTCATTTTGATGCATATTTACTTCATTACGATGAACATTTCCTTCATTTCAATGCATATTTACTTCATTTTGACGCATATTTACTTCACTGCTATCAATATGTTCTTCGTTTTGATGCATATTTGCTAAATTTTTATGCTTATTTACTTCATTACGATCAACATTTCTTTCGTTTCGATGCATATTTACTCATTTTGATGCATATTTATTTCATTACGATCAACATTCTTTCTTTTTGATGCTTATTTACTTCATTTTGATGCATATTTACTTCGTTCCGATGCATTTTTCCTTCGTTTCTATGCACATTTACTTTATTTTGATGCATATTTTCTTCATTACGATAAACATTTCCTTCGTTTCAATGCATATTTACTTCATTTTGACGCATATTTTCTTTATTAGATCAATATTTCTTTCATTTAGATGCACACATATTTCATTTTAATGCATTTTTACTTCATTTCGATAAATATTTAATTCGTTTTGATGCATATTTACTTCATTTTGATGCATATTTAATTTATTACGATCAACATTTCCTTCGTTTCGATGCATATTTACCTCATTTTGATGCATATTTACTTCATTATGATCATTATTTCTTTCATTTTGATGCATATTGACTACATTTTGATGCATATTTACTTCGTTTCAATGCGTATTCCTTCGTTTCTATGCACATTTACTTCATTTTGATGCATAATTACTTCATTACGATCAACATTTCCTTCGTTTTGATGCATATTTACTTTATTTTGATGCATATTTCCTTCATTAAGATCAATATTTCCATCATTTCGATGCATATTTACTACATTTTGATAAATATTTACTTCATTAATATCAATATTTCCTTCGTTTCGATGCATATTAACTTTATTTTGATGCATATTTAATTCATTACGATCAACATTTCCTTCGTTTAGATGTATATTTACTTCATTTTGATGCATATTTACTTCGTTTCGATGCATATTTCCTTCGTTTCGATGCACATTTACTTCATTTTGATGCATATTTACTTCACTACGATGAACATTTCCTTTTTTCGATGCATATTTACTTCATTTTGATGCATATTTACTTCATTGCGATCAATATGTCCTTCGTTTTGATGCATATTTGCTAAATTTTGATACTTATTTACTTCATTACGATCAACATTTCTTTCGTTTCGATGCATATTTACTTCATTTTGATGCATATTTAATTTCATTATGATCAACATTCTTTCGTTTTGATGTTTATTTACTTCATTTTGATGCATATTTACTTCGTTCCGATGCATTTTTCCTTTGTTTCTATGCACATTTACTTCATTTTGATGCATATTTTCTTCATTACGATAAACATTTCCTTCGTTCGATGCATATTTACTTCATTTTGACGCATATTTTCTTTATTAGATCAATATTTCTTTCATTTAGATGCACACATATTTCATTTTAATGCATTTTTACTTCATTTCGAAGAATATTTAATTCGTTTTGATGCATATTTACTTCATTTTGATGCATATTTACTTTATTACGATCAACATTTCCTTCGTTTCGATGCATATTTACTTCATTTTGATGCATATTTACTTCGTTCCGATGCGTATTTCCTTCATTTTGATGCACATTTACTTTATTTTGATGCATAATTACTTCATTACTTTCAACATTTTCTTCGTTTCGATTTATATCTACTTCATTTTTATGCATATTTACTTCATTAAGATCAAAATTTCCTTCATTTCGATGCTTATTTACTTCATTTTGATGCATATTTACTTCATTATGATCAATATTTCTTTCGTTTTGTTGCATATTTACTACATTTTGATGCATATTTACTTCGTTCCGGTGCGTATTTCCTTCGTTTCTATGCACATTTACTTCATTTTGATGCATAATTATTCATTACGATCAACATTTCCTTCGTTTTGATGCATATTTACTTTATTTTGATGCATATTTCTTCATTAAGATCAACATTTCCTTCATTTCGATGCATATTTACTACATTTTGATAAATATTTACTTCATTAATATCAATATTTCCTTCGTTTCGATGCATAATAACTTTATTTTGATGCATATTTAATTCATTACGATCAACATTTCCTTCCTTTAGATGTATATTTACTTCATTTTGATGCATATTTACTTTGTTTTGATGCATAATTCCTTCGTTTTGATGCACATTTACTTCATTTTGATGCATATTTACTTCATTACGATGAGCATTTCCTTCATTTCGATGCATATTTACTTCATTTTGATGCATATTTACTTCACTGCTATCAATAAGTTCTTCGTTTTGATGCATATTTGCTAAATTTTTATGCTTATTTACTTCATTACGATCAACATTTATTTCGTTTCGATGCATATTTACTCATTTTGATGCATATTTATTTCATTACGATCAACATTCTTTCGTTTTGATGCTTATTTACTTCATTTTGATGCATATTTACTTCGTTCCGATGCATTTTTCCTTCGTTTCTATGCACATTTACTTCATTTTGATGCATATTTTTTCATTACGATAAACATTTCCTTCGTTTCAATGCATATTTACTTCATTTTGACGCATATTTTCTTTATTAGATCAATATTTCTTTCATTTAGATGCACACATATTTCATTTTAATGCATTTTTACTTCATTTCGATGAATATTTAATTCGTTTTGATGGATATTTACTTCATTTTGATGCATATTTACTTTATTACGATCAACATTTCCTTCGTTTTGATGCATATTTACCTCATTTTGATGCATATTTACTTCATTATGATCATTATTTCTTTCATTTTGATGCATATTGACTACATTTTGATGCATATTTACTTCGTTTCAATGCGTATTTCCTTCGTTTCTATGCACATTTACTTCATTTTGATGCATAATTACTTCATTACGATCAACATTTCCTTCGTTTTGATGCATATTTACTTTATTTTGATGCATATTTCCTTCATTAAGATCAATATTTCCATAATTTCGATGCATATATACTACATTTTGATAAATATTTACTTCATTAATTTTAATATTTCCTTCGTTTAGATGGATATTAACTTTATTTTGATGCATATTTAATTCATTACGATCAACATTTCCTTCGTTTAGATGTATATTTACTTCATTTTGATGCATATTTACTTCGTTCCGATGAATATTTCCTTCATTTCGATGCACATTTACTTCATATTGATGCATAATTACTTCATTACGATCAACATTTCCTTCGTTTCGATTTATATCTACTTCATTTTGATGCATATTTCCTTCATTAAGATCAAAATTTCCTTCATTTCAATGCTTATTCACTTTATTTTGATGCATATTTAATTCATTACGATCAACATTTCCTTCGTTTAGATGTATATTTACTTCGTTTTGATGCATATTTACTTCGTTTCGATGCATATTTCCTTCGTTTTGATGCACATTTACTTCATTTTGATGCATATTTACTTCATTACGATGAACATTTCCTTCTGTCGATGCATATTTACTTCATTTTGATGTATATTTACTTCATTGTGATCAATATGTCCTTCGTTTTGATGCATATTTGCTAAATTTTTATGCTTATTTACTTCATTACGATCAACATTTCTTTCATTTCGATGCATATTTACTTCATTTTGATGCATATTTAATTTCATTACTATCAACATTCTTTCGTTTTGATGCTTATTTACTTCATTTTGATGCATATTTACTTTATTACGATCAACATTTCCTTCGTTTCGATGCATATTTACTTCATTTTGATGCATATTTACTTCGTTCCGATGCGTATTTCCTTCATTTCGATGCACATTTACTTCATTTTGATGCATATTTCCTTCATTAAGATCAATATTTCCATCATTTCGATGCATATTTACTACATTTTGATAAATATTTACTTCATTAATATCAATATTTCCTACGTTTCGATGCATATTAACTTTATTTTGATGCATATTTAATTCATTACGATCAACATTTCCTTCGTTTAGATGTATATTTACTTCATTTTGATGCATATTTACTTCGTTTCGATGCATATTTCCTTCGTTTCGATGCATATTTACTTCGTTTTAATGTATATTTACTTCATTACGATGAACATTTCCTTCTTTCGATGCATATTTACTTCATTTTGATGCATATTTACTTCATTGCGATCAATACGTCCTTCGTTTTGATGCATATTTGCTAAATTTTGATGCTTATTTACTTCATTACGATCAACATTTCTTTCATTTCGATGCATATTTACTTCATTTTGATGCATATTTAATTTCATTACGATCAACATTCTTTCGTTTTGATGCTTATTTCCTTCATTTTGATGCACTTCGTTCCGATGCATTTTTCCTTCGTTTCTATGCACATTTACTTCATTTTGATGCATATTTTCTTCATTACAATAAACATTTCCTTCGTTCGATGCATATTTACTTCATTTTGACGCAAATTTTCTTTATTAGATCAATATTTCTTTCATTTAGATGCACACATATTTCATTTTAATGCATTTTTACTTCATTTCGATAAATATTTAATTCGTTTTGATGCATATTTACTTCATTTTGATGCATATTTAATTTATTACGATCAACATTTCCTTCGTTTCGATGCATATTTACCTCATTTTGATGCATATTTACTTCATTATGATCATTATTTCTTTCATTTTGATGCATATTGACTACATTTTGATGCATATTTACTTCGTTTCAATGCGTATTCCTTCGTTTCTATGCACATTTACTTCATTTTGATGCATAATTACTTCATTACGATCAACATTTCCTTCGTTTTGATGCATATTTACTTTATTTTGATGCATATTTCCTTCATTAAGATCAATATTTCCATCATTTCAATGCATATTTACTACATTTTGATAAATATTTACTTCATTAATATCAATATTTCCTTCGTTTCGATGCATATTAACTTTATTTTGATGCATATTTAATTCATTACGATCAACATTTCCTTCGTTTAGATGTATATTTACTTCATTTTGATGCATATTTACTTCGTTTCGATGCATATTTCCTTCGTTTCGATGCACATTTACTTCATTTTGATGCATATTTACTTCATTACGATGAACATTTCCTTCTTTCGATGCATATTTACTTCATTTTGATGCATATTTACTTCATTGCGATCAATATGTCCTTCGTTTTGATGCATATTTCTAAATTTTGATGCTAATTTACTTCATTACGATCAACATTTCTTTCGTTTCGATGCATATTTACTTCATTTTGATGCATATTTAATTTCATTACGACCAACATTCTTTCATTTTGATGCTTATTTACTTCATTTTGATGCATATTTACTTCGTCCGATGCATTTTTCCTTCGTTTCTATGCACATTTACTTCATTTTGATGCATATTTTCTTCATTACGATAAACATTTCCTTCGTTCGATGCATATTTACTTCATTTTGACGCATATTTTCTTTATTAGATCAATATTTCTTTCATTTAGATGCACACATATTTCATTTTAATGCATTTTTACTTCATTTCGAAGAATATTTAATTCGTTTTGATGCATATTTACTTCATTTTGATGCATATTTACTTTATTACGATCAACATTTCCTTCGTTTCGATGCATATTTACTTCATTTTGATGCATATTTACTTCGTTCCAATACGTATTTCCTTCATTTCGATGCACATTTACTTTATTTTGATGCATATTTCCTTCATTAAGATCAATATTTCCATAATTTCGATGCATATTTACTACATTTTGATAAATATTTACTTCATTAATATCAATATTTCCTTCTTTTCGATGCATATTAACTTTATTTTGATGCATATTTAATTCATTACGATCAACATTTCCTTCGTTTAGATGTATATTTACTTCATTTTGATGCATATTTACTTCGTTTCGATGCATATTTCCTTCGTTTTGATGCACATTTACTTCATTTTAATGCATACTTACTTCATTATGTTGAACATTTCCTTCTTTCGATGCATATTTACTTCATTGCGATCAATATGTCCTTCGTTTTGATGCATATTTGCTAAATTTTGATGCTTATTTACTTCATTACGATAAACATTTCTTTCATTTCGATGCATATTTACTTCATTTTGATGCATATTTAATTTCATTACTATCAACATTCTTTCGTTTTGATGCTTATTTACTTCATTTTGATGCACTTCGTTCCGATGCATTTTTCCTTCGTTTCTATGCATATTTACTTCATTCTGATGCATATTTTCTTCATTACGATAAACATTTCCTTCGTTCGATGCATATTTACTTCATTTTGACGCATATTTTCTTTATTAGATCAATATTTCTTTCATTTAGAGGCACACATATTTCATTTTAATGCATTTTTACTTCATTTCGAATAATATTTAATTTGTTTTGATGCATATTTACTTCATTTTGATGCATATTTACTTTATTACGATCAACATTTCCTTCGTTTCGATGCATATTTACTTAATTTTGATGCATATTTACTTCGTTCCGATGCGTATTTCCTTCATTTCGATGCACATTTACTTCATTTTGATGCATAATTACTTCATTACTATCAACATTTCCTTCGTTTCGATTTATATCTACTTCATTTTTATGAATATTTCCTTCATTAAGATCAAAATTTCCTTCATTTCGATGCTTATTTACTTCATTTTGATGTATATTTACTTCATTATGATCAATATTTCTTTCGTTTTGTTGCGTATTTACTACATTTTGATGCATATTTACTTCGTTCCGATGCGTATTTCCTTCGTTTCTATGCACATTTACTTCATTTTGATGCATAATTACTTCATTACGATCAACATTTCCTTCGTTTTGATGCATATTTACTTTATTTTGATGCATATTTCTTCATTAAGATCAACATTTCCTTCATTTCGATGCATATTTACTACATTTTGATAAATATTTACTTCATTAATATCAATATTCCTTCATTTCGATGCATAATAATTTTATTTTAATGCATATTTAATTCATTACGATCAACATTTCCTTCCTTTAGATGTATATTTACTTCATTTTGATGCATATTTACTTTGTTTTGATGCATAATTCCTTCATTTCGATGCACATTTACTTCATTTTGATGCATATTTACTTCATTACGATGAACATTTCCTTCATTTCGATGCATATTTACTCCATTTTGATGCATATTTACTTCACTGCTATCAATATGTTCTTCGTTTTGATGCATATTTGCTAATTTTTTATACTTATTTACTTCATTTCGATCAATATTTCTTTCGTTTCGATGCATATTTACTCATTTTGATGCATATTTATTTCATTATGATCAACATTCTTTCGTTTTGATGCTTATTTACTTCATTTTGTTGCATATTTACTTCGTTCCGATGCATTTTTCCTTCGTTTCTATGCACATTTACTTCATTTTGATGCATATTTTTTCATTACGATAAACATTTCCTTCGTTTCGATGCATATTTACTTCATTTTGACGCATATTTTCTTTATTAGATCAATATTTCTTTCATTTAGATGCACACATATTTCAGTTTAATGCATTTTTACTTCATTTCGAAGAATATTTAATTCGTTTTGATGCATATTTACTTCATTTTGATGCATATTTACTTTATTACGATCAACATTTCCTTCGTTTCGATGCATATTTACTTCATTTTTATGCATATTTACTTCGTTCCGATGCGTATTTCCTTTATTTCGATGCACATTTACTTCATTTTGATGCATAATTACTTCATTACGATGAATATTTCCTTCTTTCGATGCATATTTACTTCATTTTGATTCATATTTACTTCATTGCGATCAATATGTCCTTCGTTTTGATGCTTATTTGCTAAATTTTGATGCTTATTTACTTCATTACGATCAACATTTCTTTCGTTTCGATGCATATTTACTTCATTTTGATGCATATTTATTTCATTACGATCAACATTCTTTCATTTTGATGCTTATTTACTTCATTTTGATGCATATTTACTTCGTTCTGTTGCATTTTTCCTTCGTTTCTATACACATTTACTTCATTTTGATGCAAATTTTCTTCATTACAATAAACATTTCCTTCGTTTCGATGCATATTTACTTCATTTTGACGCATATTTTCTTTATTAGATCAATATTTATTTCATTTAGATGCACACATATTTCATTTTAATGCATTTTTACTTCATTTCGATGAATATTTAATTCGTTTTGATGCATATTTACTTCATTTTGATGCATATTTACTTTATTACGATCAACATTTCCTTCGTTTCGATGCATATTTACCTAATTTTGATGCATATTTACTTCATTATGATCAATATTTCTTTCATTTTGATGCATATTTACTAATTTTGTTGCATATTTACTTCGTTTCGATGCGTATTTCCATCGTGTCTATGCACATTTACATCATTTTGATGCATAATTACTTCATAACGATCAACATTTCCATCGTTTTGATGCATATTAACTTTATTTTGATGCATATTTCCTTCATTAAGATCAATATTTCCATCATTTCGATGCATATTTACTACATTTTGATAAATATTTACTTCATTAATATAAATATTTCCTTCGTTTCGATGCATATTAACTTTATTTTGATGCATATTTAATTCATTACGATCAACATTTCCTTCGTTTAGATTTATATTTACTTCATTTTGATGCATATTTACTTGGTTCTGATGCGTATTTCCTTCATTTCGATGCACATTTACTTCATATTGATGCATAATTACTTCATTACGATCAACATTTCCTTCGTTTCGATTTATATCTACTTCATTTTGATGCATATTTCCTTCATTAAGATCAAATTTTCCTTCATTTCGATGCTTATTAACTTTATTTTGATGCATATTTAATTCATTACGATCAACATTTCCTTCGTTTAGATGTATATTTACTTCATTTTGATGCATATTTACTTCGTTTCGATGCATATTTCCCTCGTTTCGATGCACATTTACTTCATTTTGATGCATATTTACTTCATTACGAAGAACATTTCCTTCTTTCGATGCATATTTACTTCATTTTGATGCATATTTACTTCATTGCGATCAATATGTCCTTCTTTTTTATGCATATTTGCTAAATTTTGATGCTTATTTACTTTATTACGATCAACATTTCTTTCGTTTCGATGCATGTTTACTTCATTTTGATGCATATTTAATTTCATTACGATCAACATTTTTCGTTTTGATGCTTATTTACTTCATTTTGATGCATATTTACTTTGTTCCGATGCATATTTCCTTCGTTTCTATGCACATTTACTTCATTTTGATGCATATTTTCTTCATTACGATAAACATTTCCTTCGTTCGATGCATATTTACTTCATTTTGACGCATATTTTCTTTATTAGATCAATATTTCTTTCATTTAGATGCACACATATTTCATTTTAATGCATTTTTACTTCATTTCGAAGAATATTTAATTCGTTTTGATTCATATTTACTTCATTTTGATGCATATTTACTTTATTACGATCAACATTTCCTTCGTTTCGATGCATATTTACTTCATTTTGATGCATATTTACTTCGTTCCAATGCGTATTTCCTTCATTTCGATGCACATTTACTTTATTTTGATGCATATTTCCTTCATTAAGATCAATATTTCCATCATTTCGATGCATATTTACTACATTTTGATAAATATTTACTTCATTAATATCAACATTTCCTTCGTTTCGATGCATATTTACTTCATTTTGATGCATATTTACTTCGCTCCGATGCGTATTTCCTTCATTTCGATGCACATTTACTTCATTTTGATGCATAATTACTTCATTACTATCAACATTTCCTTCGTTTCGATTTATATCTACTTCATTTTTATGCATATTTCCTTCATTAAGATCAAAATTTCCTTCATTTCGATGCTTATTTACTTCATTTTGATGTATATTTACTTCATTATGATCAATATTTCTTTCGTTTTGTTGCGTATTTACTACATTTAGATGCATATTTACTTCGTTCCGATGCGTATTTCCTTCGTTTCTATGCACATTTACTTCATTTTGATGCATAATTACTTCATTACGATCAACATTTCCTTCTTTTAGATGTATATTTACTTCATTTTGATGCATATTTACTTTGTTTTGATGCATAATTACTTCGTTTTGATGCACATTTACTTCATTTTGATGCATATTTACTTCATTACGATGAACATTTCCTTCATTTCGATGCATATTTACTTCATTTTGATGCATATTTACTTCACTGCTATCAATATGTTCTTCGTTTTGATGCATATTTGCTAAATTTTTATGCTTATTTACTTCATTACGATTAATATTTCTTTCGTTTCGATGCATATTTACTCATTTTGATGCATATTTATTTCATTATGATCAACATTCTTTCGTTTTGATGCTTATTTACTTCATTTTGATGCATATTTACTTCGTTCCGATGCATTTTTCATTCGTTTCTATGCACATTTACTTCATTTTGATGCATATTTTCTTCATTACGATAAACATTTCCTTCGTTTCGATGCATATTTACTTCATTTTGACGCATATTTTCTTTATTAGATCAATATTTCTTTCATTTAGATGCACACATATTTCATTTTAATGCATTTTTACTTCATTTCGAAGAATATTTAATTCGTTTTGATGCATATTTACTTCATTTTGATGCATATTTACTTTATTACGATCAACATTTCCTTCGTTTCGATGCATATTTACTTCATTTTTATGCATATTTACTTCGTTCCGATGCGTATTTCCTTCATTTCGATGCACATTTACTTCATTTTGATGCATAATTACTTCATTACGATGAATATTTCCTTCTTTCGATGCATATTTACTTCATTTTGATGCATATTTACTTCATTGTGATCAATATATCCTTCGTTTTGATGCATATTTGCTAAATTTTGATACTTATTTACTTCATTACGATCAACATTTCTTTCGTTTCGATGCATATTTACTTCATTTTGATGCATATTTAATTTCATTATGATCAACATTATTTCGTTTTGATGTTTATTTACTTCATTTTGATGCATATTTACTTCGTTCCGATGCATTTTTCCTTTGTTTCTATGCACATTTACTTCATTTTGATGCATATTTTCTTCATTACGATAAACATTTCCTTCGTTCGATGCATATTTACTTCATTTTGACGCATATTTTCTTTATTAGATCAATATTTCTTTCATTTAGATGCACACATATTTCATTTTAATGCATTTTTACTTCATTTCGAAGAATATTTAATTTGTTTTGATGCATATTTACTTCATTTTGATGCATATTTACTTTATTACGATCAACATTTCCTTCGTTTCGCTGCATATTTACTTCATTTTGATGCATATTTACTTCGTTCCGATGCGTATTTCCTTCATTTTGATGCACATTTACTTTATTTTGATGCATAATTACTTCATTACTTTCAACATTTTCTTCGTTTCGATTTATAACTACTTCATTTTTATGAATATTTCCTTCATTAAGATCAAAATTTCCTTCATTTCGATGCTTATTTACTTCATTCTGATGCATATTTTTATTTCATTATGATCAATATTTCTTTCGTTTTGTTGCATATTTACTACATTTTGATGCATATTTACTTCGTTCCGATGCGTATTTCCTTCGTTTCTATGCACATTTACTTCATTTTGATGCATAATTACTTCATTACGATCAACATTTCCTTCATTTCGATGCACATTTACTTCATTTTGATGCATATTTCCTTCATTAAGATCAATATTTCCATCATTTCGATGCATATTTACTACATTTTGATAAATATTTACTTCATTAATATCAATATTTCCTTCGTTTCGATGCATATTAACTTTATTTTGATGCATATTTAATTCATTACGATCAACATTTCCTTCGTTTAGATGTATATTTACTTCATTTTGATGCATATTTACTTCGTTTCGATGCATATTTCCTTTGTTTCGATGCATATTTACTTCATTTTAATGTATATTTACTTCATTACGATGAACATTTCCTTCTTTCGATGCATATTTACTTCATTTTGATGCATATTTACTTCA
This sequence comes from Pogostemon cablin, assembly GCA_023678885.1. Taxonomy (NCBI): domain Eukaryota; kingdom Viridiplantae; phylum Streptophyta; class Magnoliopsida; order Lamiales; family Lamiaceae; genus Pogostemon; species Pogostemon cablin. The sequence continues at coordinate 45,384 of JAHCLQ010000367.1, forward strand.
TTGCGATCAATACGTCCTTCGTTTTGATGCATATTTGCTAAATTTTGATGCTTATTTACTTCATTACGATCAACATTTCTTTCATTTCGATGCATATTTACTTCATTTTGATGCATATTTAATTTCATTACTATCAACATTCTTTCGTTTTGATGCTTATTTACTTCATTTTGATGCACTTCGTTCCGATGCATTTTTCCTTCGTTTCTATGCACATTTACTTCATTTTGATGCATATTTTCTTCATTAAAATAAACATTTCCTTCGTTCGATGCATTTTACTTCATTTTGACGCATATTTTCTTTATTAGATCAATATTTCTTTCATTTAGATGCACACATATTTCATTTTAATGCATTTTTACTTCATTTCGAATAATATTTAATTCGTTTTGATGCATATTTACTTTATTACATCAACATTTCCTTCGTTTTGATGCATATTTACTTCATTTTGATGCATATTTACTTCGTTCCGATGCGTATTTCCTTCATTTTGATGCACATTTACTTTATTTTGATGCATAATTACTTCATTACTTTCAACATTTTCTTCGTTTCGATTTATATCTACTTCATTTTTATGCATATTTCCTTCATTAAGATCAAAATTTCCTTCATTTCGATGCTTATTTACTTCATTTTGATGCATATTTACTTCATTATGATCAATATTTCTTTCGTTTTGTTGCATATTTACTACATTTTGATGCATATTTACTTCGTTCCGATGCGTATTTCCTTCGTTTCTATGCACATTTACTTCATTTTAATGCATAATTACTTCATTACGATCAACATTTCCTTCGTTTTGATGCATATTTACTTTATTTTGATGCATATTTTTTCATTAAGATCAACATTTCCTTCATTTCGATGCATATTTACTACATTTTGATAAATATTTACTTCATTAATATCAATATTTCCTTCGTTTCGATGCATAATAACTTTATTTTGATGCATATTTAATTCATTACGATCAACATTTCCTTTCTTTAGATGTATATTTACTTCATTTTGATGCATATTTACTTCGTTTCGATGCATATTTCCTTCGTTTTGATGCACATTTACTTCATTTTGATGCATATTTACTTCATTACGATGAACATTTCCTTCATTTCGATGCATATTTACTTCATTTTGATGCATATTTACTTCACTGCGATCAATATGTCCTTCGTTTTGATGCATATTTGCTAAATTTTTATACTTATTTACTTCATTACGATCAACATTTCTTTTGTTCGATGCATATTTACTTCATTTTGTTGCATATTTAATTTCATTATGATCAACATTCTTTCGTTTTGATGTTTATTTACTTCATTTTGATGCATATTTACTTTGTTCCGATGCATTTTTCCTTTGTTTCTATGCATATTTACTTCATTTTGATGCATATTTTCTTCATTACGATAAACATTTCCTTCGTTCGATGCATATTTACTTCATTTTGACGCATATTTTCTTTATTAGATCCATATTTCTTTCATTTAGATGCACACATATTTCATTTAAATGTATTTTTACTTCATTTCGAAGAATATTTAATTCGTTTTGATCCATATTTACTTCATTTTGATGCATATTTACTTTATTACGATCAACATTTCCTACGTTTCGATGCATATTTACTTCATTTTGATGCATATTTACTTCGTTCCGATGCGTATTTCCTTCATTTCGATGCACATTTACTTTATAGAAACGAAGGAAAAATGCATCGGAACGAAGTGCATCAAAATGAAGTAAATAAGCATCAAAACGAAAGAATGTTGATCGTAATGAAATAAATATGCATCAAAATGAGTAAATATGCATCGAAACGAAAGAAATGTTGATCGTAATGAAGTAAATAAGCATCAAAATTTAGCAAATATGCATCAAAACGAAGGACATATTGATAGCAATGAAGTAAATATGCATCAAAATGAAGTAAATATGCATCGAAAGAAGGAAATGTTCAACATAATGAAGTAAGTATGCATCAAAATGAAGTAAATGTGCATCGAAACGAAGGAAATATGCATCGAAACGAAGTAAATATGCATCAAAATTAAGTAAATATACATCTAAACGAAGGAAATGTTGATCGTAATGAATTAAATATGCATCAAAATAAAGTTAATATGCATCGAAACGAAGGAAATATTGATATTAATGAAGTAAATATTTATCAAAATGAAGTAAATATGAATCGAAATGATGGAAATATTGATCTTAATGAAGGAAATATGCATCAAAATAAAGTAAATTTGCATCGAAACGAAGGAAATGTTGATCGTAATGAAGTAATTATGCATCAAAATGAAGTAAATGTGCATAGAAACGAAGGAAATACGCATCGGAACGAAGTAAATATGCATCAAAATGTAGTAAATATGCAACAAAACGAAAGAAATATTGATCATAATGAAGTAAATATGCATCAAAATGAAGTAAATAAGCATCGAAATGAAGGAAATTTTGATCTTAATGAAGGAAATATGCATAAAAATGAAGTAGATATAAATCGAAACGAAGGAAATGTTGAAAGTAATGAAGTAATTATGCATCAAAATAAAGTAAATGTGCATCAAAATGAAGGAAATACGCATCGGAACGAAGTAAATATGCATCGAAATGAAGTAAATATGTATCGAAACGAAGGAAATGTTGATCGTAATAAAGTAAATATGCATCAAAACGAATTAAATATTATTCGAAATGAAGTAAAAATGCATTAAAATGAAATATGTGTGCATCTAAATGAAAGAAATATTGATCTAATAAAGAAAATATGCATCAAAATGAAGTAAATATGCATCGAACGAAGGAAATGTTTATTGTAATGAAGAAAATATGCATCAAAATGAAGTAAATGTGCATAGAAACGAAGGAAAAATGCATCGGAACGAAGTGCATCAAAATGAAATAATAAGCATCAAAATGAAAGAATGTTGATCGTAATGAAATTAAATATGAATCAAAATGAAGTAAATATGCATCGAAATGAAAGAAATGTTGATCGTAATGAAGTAAATAAGCATCAAAAACGAAGGACGTATTGATCGCAATGAAGTAAATATGCATCAAAACGAAGGACGTATTGATCGCAATGAAGTAAATATGCATCAAAATGAAGTAAATATGCATCGAAAGAAGGAAATGTTCATCGTAATGAAGTAAATATACATTAAAATGAAGTAAATATGCATCGAAACGAAGGAAATATGCATCGAAACAAAGTAAATATGCATCAAAATGAAGAAAATTTACATCTAAACGAAGGAAATGTTGATCGTAATGAATTAAATATGCATCAAAATAAAGTTAATATGCATCGAAACGAAGTAAATATTGATATTAATGAAGTAAATATTTATCAAAATGTAGTAAATATGCATCGAAATGATGGAAATATTGATCTTAATGAAAGAAATATGCATCAAAATGAAGTAAATGTGTATCGAAATGAAGGAAATACGCATCGGAACGAAGTAAATATGCATCAAAATGAAGTAAATATGCATCGAAAGAAGGAAATGTTCAACATAATGAAGTAAGTATGCATCAAAATGAAGTAAATGTGCATCGAAACGAAGGAAATATGCATCGAAACGAAGTAAATATGCATCAAAATTAAGTAAATATACATCTAAACGAAGGAAATGTTGATCGTAATGAATTAAATATGCATCAAAATAAAGTTAATATGCATCGAAACGAAGGAAATATTGATATTAATGAAGTAAATATTTATCAAAATGAAGTAAATATGCATCGAAATGATGGAAATATTGATCTTAATGAAGGAAATATGCATCAAAATAAAGTAAATTTGCATCGAAACGAAGGAAATGTTGATCGTAATGAAGTAATTATGCATCAAAATGAAGTAAATGTGCATAGAAACGAAGGAAATACGCATCGGAACGAAATAAATATGCATCAAAATGTAGTAAATATGCAACAAAACGAAAGAAATATTGATCATAATGAAGTAAATATGCATCAAAATGAAGTAAATAAGCATCGAAATGAAGGAAATTTTGATCTTAATGAAGGAAATATGCATAAAAATGAAGTAGATATAAATCGAAACGAAGGAAATATTGAAAGTAATGAAGTAATTATGCATCAAAATAAAGTAAATGTGCATCAAAATGAAGGAAATATGCATCGGAACGAAGTAAATATGCATCAAAATGAAGTAAATATGCATCGAAACGAAGGAAATGTTGATCGTAATAAAGTAAATATGCATCAAAACGAATTAAATATTATTCGAAATGAAGTAAAAATGCATTAAAATGAAATATGTGTGCATCTAAATGAAAGAAATATTGATCTAATAAAGAAAATATGCGTCAAAATGAAGTAAATATGCATCGAACGAAGGAAATATTTATTGTAATGAATAAAATATGCATCAAAATGAAGTAAATGTGCATAGAAACGAAGGAAAAATGCATCGGAACGAAGTGCATCAAAATGAAGTAAATAAGCATCAATATGAAAGAATGTTGATCATAATGAAATTAAATATGCATCAAAATGAAGTAAATATGCATCGAAATGAAAGAAATGTTGATCGTAATGAAGTAAATAAGCATCAAAATTTAGCAAATATGCATCAAAACGAAGGACGTATTGATCGCAATGAAGTAAATATGCATCAAAATGAAGTAAATATGCATCGAAAGAAGGAAATGTTCATCGTAATGAAGTAAATATACATTAAAATGAAGTAAATATGCATCGAAAGGAATGAAATATGCATCGAAACGAAGTAAATATGCATCAAAATGAAGAAAATATACATCTAAACGAAGGAAATGTTGATCGTAATGAATTAAATATGCATCAAAATAAAGTTAATATACATCGAAACGAAGGAAATATTGATATTAATGAAGTAAATATTTATCAAAATGTAGTAAATATGCATCGAAATGATGGAAATATTGATCTTAATGAAAGAAATATACATCAAAATGAAGTAAATGTGTATCGAAATGAAGGAAATACGCATCGGAACGAAGTAAATATGCATCAAAATGAAGTAAATATGCATCGAAACGAAGGAAATGTTGATCGTAATAAAGTAAATATGCATCAAAATAAAGTAAATATGCATCAAAACGAATTAAATATTCTTCGAAATGAAGTAAAAATGCATTTAAATGAAATATGTGTGCATCTAAATGAAAGAAATATTGATCTAATAAAGAAAATATGCGTCAAAATGAAGTAAATATGCAACGAACGAATGAAATGTTTATCGTAATGAAGAAAATATGTATCAAAATGAAGTAAATGTGCATAGAAACAAAGGAAAAATGCATCGGAACGAAGTAAATATGCATCAAAATGAAGTAAATAAACATCAAAACGAAAGAATGTTGATCGTAATGAAATTAAGTATGCATCAAAATGAAGTAAATATGCATCGAAACGAAAGAAATGTTGATCGTAATGAAGTAAATAAGCATCAAAATTTAGCAAATATGCACCAAAACGAAGGACATATTGATCGCAATGAAGTAAATATGCATCAAAATGAAGTAAATATGCATCGAAAGAAGGAAATGTTCATCGTAACGAAGTAAATATGCATCAAAATGAAGTAAATGTGCATCGAAACGAAGGAAATATGCATCGAAACGAAGTAAATATGCATCAAAATGAAGTAAATATACATCTAAACGAAGGAAATGTTGATCGTAATAAATTAAATATGCATCAAAATAAAGTTAATATGCATCGAAACGAAGGAAATATTGATATTAATGAAGTAAATATTTATCAAAATGTAGTAAATATGCATCGAAATGATGGAAATATTGATCTTAATGAAGGAAATATGCATCAAAATAAAGTAAATATGCATCAAAACGAAGGAAATGTTGATCGTAATGAAGTAATTATGCATCAAAATGAAGTAAATGTGCATAGAAACGAAGGAAATACGCATTGAAACGAAGTAAATATGCATCAAAATGTAGTCAATATGCATCAAAATGAAAGAAATATTGATCATAATGAAGTAAATATGCATCAAAATGAGGTAAATATGCATCGAAACGAAGGAAATGTTGATCGAAATAAAGTAAATATGCATCAAAATGAAGTAAATATGCATCAAAATAAATTAAATATTCATCGAAATGAAGTAAAAATGCATTAAAATGAAATATGTGTGCATCTAAATGAAAGAAATATTGATCTAATAAAGAAAATATGCGTCAAAATGAGGTAAATATGCATTGAAACGAAGGAAATGTTTATCGTAATGAAGAAAATATGCATCAAAATGAAGTAAATGTGCATAGAAACGAAGGAAAAATGCATCGGAACGAAGTAAATATGCATCAAAATGAAGTAAATAAGCATCAAAACGAAAGAATGTTGATCGTAATGAAATAAATATGCATCAAAATGAGTAAATATGCATCGAAACGAAAGAAATGTTGATCGTAATGAAGTAAATAAGCATAAAAATTTAGCAAATATGCATCAAAACGAAGGACATATTGATCCCAATGAAGTAAATATGCATTAAAATGAAGTAAATATGCATCGAAATGAAGGAAATGTTCATCATAATGAAGTAAGTATGCATCAAAATGAAGTAAATGTGCATCGAAACGAAGGAAATATGCATCGAAACGAAGCATATTTTCTTTATTAGATCAATATTTCTTTCATTTAGATGCACACATATTTCATTTTAATGCATTTTTACTTCATTTCGATGAATATTTAATTCGTTTTGATGCATATTTACTTCATTTTGATGCATATTTACTTTATTACGATCAACATTTCCTTCGTTTCGATGCATATTTACCTCATTTTGATGTATATTTACTTCATTATGATCAATATTTCTTTCGTTTTTTTGCGTATTTACTACATTTTGATGCATATTTACTTCGTTCCGATGCGTATTTCCATCATTTCTATGCACATTTACTTCATTTTGATGCATAATTACTTCATTACGATCAACATTTTCTTTCGTTTTGATGCATATTTACTTTATTTTGATGCATATTTCTTCATTAAGATCAATATTTCCTTCATTTCGATGCATATTTACTACATTTTGATAAATATTTACTTCATTAATATCAATATTCCTTCATTTCGATGCATAATAATTTTATTTTAATGCATATTTAATTCATTACGATCAACATTTCCTTCCTTTAGATGTATATTTACTTCATTTTGATGCATATTTACTTTATTTTGATGCATATTTCCTTCGTTTCGATGCACATTTACTTCATTTTGATGCATATTTACTTCATTACGATGAACATTTCCTTCATTTCGATGCATATTTACTTCATTTTGATGCATATTTACTTCACTGCTATCAATATGTTCTTCGTTTTGATGCATATTTGCTAAATTTTTATACTTATTTACTTCATTACGATCAATATTTCTTTCATTTCGATGCATATTTACTCATTTTGATGCATATTTATTTCATTATGATCAACATTCTTTCGTTTTGATGCTTATTTACTTCATTTTGATGCATATTTACTTCGTTCCGATGCATTTTTCCTTCGTTTCTATGCACATTTACTTCATTTTGATGCATATTTTCTTCATTACGATAAACATTTCCTTCGTTTCGATGCATATTTACTTCATTTTGACGCATATTTTCTTTATTAGATCAATATTTCTTTCATTTAGATGCACACATATTTCATTTTAATGCATTTTTACTTCATTTCGAAGAATATTTAATTCGTTTTGATGCATATTTACTTCATTTTGATGCATATTTACTTTATTACGATCAACATTTCCTTCGTTTCGATGCATATTTACTTCATTTTTATGCATATTTACTTCGTTCCGATGCGTATTTCCTTCATTTCGATGCACATTTACTTCATTTTGAAGCATAATTACTTCATTACGATGAATATTTCCTTCTTTCGATGCATATTTACTTCATTTTGATTCATATTTACTTCATTGCGATCAATATGTCCTTCGTTTTGATGCGTATTTGCTAAATTTTGATGCTTATTTACTTCATTACGATCAACATTTCTTTCGTTTCGATGCATATTTACTTCATTTTGATGCATATTTATTTCATTACGATCAACATTCTTTCGTTTTGATGCTTATTTACTTCATTTTGATGCATATTTACTTCTTTCCGATGCATTTTTCCTTCGTTTCTATACACATTTACTTCATTTTGATGCAAATTTTCTTCATTACAATAAACATTTCCTTCGTTTCGATGCATATTTACTTCATTTTGACGCATATTTTCTTTATTAGATCAATATTTCTTTTATTTAGATGCACACATATTTCATTTTAATGCATTTTTACTTCATTTCGATGAATATTTAATTCGTTTTGATGCATATTTACTTCATTTTGATGCATATTTACTTTATTACGATCAACATTTCCTTCGTTTCGATGCATATTTACCTCATTTTGATGCATATTTACTTCATTATGATCAATATTTCTTTCATTTTGATGCATATTTACTAATTTTGATGCATATTTACTTCGTTTTTATGCGTATTTCCATCGTGTCTATGCACATTTACATCATTTTGATGCATAATTACTTCATTATGATCAACATTTCCTTCGTTTTGATGAATATTAACTTTATTTTGATGCGTATTTCCTTCATTAAGATCAATATTTCCATCATTTCGATGCATATTTACTACATTTTGATAAATATTTACTTCATTAATATAAATATTTCCTTCGTTTCGATGCATATTAACTTTATTTTGATGCATATTTAATTCATTACGATCAAGATTTCCTTCGTTTAGATGTATATTTACTTCATTTTGATGCATATTTACTTCGTTCTGATGCGTATTTCCTTCATTTCGATGCACATTTACTTCATATTGATGCATAATTACTTCATTACGATCAACATTTCCTTCGTTTCGATTTATATCTACTTCATTTTGATGCATATTTCCTTCATTAAGATCAATATTTCCATCATTTCGATGCATATTTACTACATTTTGATAAATATTTACTTCATTAATATCAATATTTCCTTCGTTTCGATGCATATTAACTTTATTTTGATGCATATTTAATTCATTACGATCAACATTTCCTTCGTTTAGATGTATATTTACTTCATTTTGATGCATATTTACTTCATTTCGATGCATATTTCCTTCGTTTCGATGCACATTTACTTCATTTTGATGCATATTTACTTCATTACGAAGAACATTTCCTTCTTTCGATGCATATTTACTTCATTTTGATGCATATTTACTTCATTGCGATCAATATGTCCTTCTTTTTTATGCATATTTGCTAAATTTTGATGCTTATTTACTTTATTACGATCAACATTTCTTTCGTTTCGATGCATGTTTACTTCATTTTGATGCATATTTAATTTCATTACGATCAACATTCTTTCGTTTTGATGCTTATTTACTTCATTTTGATGCATTTTTACTTCGTTCCGATGCATTTTTCCTTCGTTTCTATGCACATTTACTTCATTTTGATGCATATTTTCTTCATTACGATAAACATTTCCTTCGTTCGATGCATATTTACTTCATTTTGACGCATATTTTCTTTATTAGATCAATATTTCTTTCATTTAGATGCACATATATTTCATTTTAATGCATTTTTACTTCATTTCGAAGAATATTTAATTCGTTTTGATGCATATTTACTTCATTTTGATGCATATTTACTTTATTACGATCAACATTTCCTTCGTTTCGATGCATATTTACTTCATTTTGATGCATATTTACTTCGTTCCAATGCGTATTTCATTCATTTCGATGCACATTTACTTTATTTTGATGCATATTTCCTTCATTAAGATCAATATTTATATCATTTCGATGCATATTTACTACATTTTGATAAATATTTACTTCATTAATATCAATATTTCCTTCGTTTCGATGCATATTAACTTTATTTTGATGCATATTTAATTCATTACGATCAACATTTCCTTCGTTTAGATGTATATTTACTTCATTTTGATGCATATTTACTTCGTTTCGATGCATATTTCCTTCGTTTCGATGCACATTTACTTCATTTTAATGCATACTTACTTCATTACGTTGAACATTTCCTTCTTTCGATGCATATTTACTTCATTTTGATGCATATATACTTCATTGCGATCAATATGTCCTTCGTTTTGATGCATATTTGCTAAATTTTGATGCTTATTTATTTCATTACGATCAACATTTCTTTCATTTCGATGCATATTTACTTCATTTTGATGCATATTTAATTTCATTACGATCAACATTCTTTCGTTTTGATGCTTATTTACTTCATTTTGATGCACTTCGTTCCGATGCATTTTTCCTTCGTTTCTATGCACATTTACTTCATTTTGATGCATATTTTCTTCATTACGATAAACATTTCCTTCGTTCGATGCATATTTACTTCATTTTGACGCATATTTTCTTTATTAGATCAATATTTCTTTCATTTAGATGCACACATATTTCATTTTAATGCATTTTTACTTCATTTCGAATAATATTTAATTTGTTTTGATGCATATTTACTTCATTTTGATGCATATTTACTTTATTATGATCAACATTTCCTTCGTTTCGATGCATATTTACTTTATTTTGATGCATATTTACTTCGTTCCGATGCGTATTTCCTTCATTTCGATGCACATTTACTTCATTTTGATGCATAATTACTTCATTACTATCAACATTTCCTTCGTTTCGATTTATATCTACTTCATTTTTATGCATATTTCCTTCATTAAGATCAAAATTTCCTTCATTTCGATGCTTATTTACTTCATTTTGATGTATATTTACTTCATTATGATCAATATTTCTTTCGTTTTGTTGCGTATTTACTACATTTAGATGTATATTTTCTTCGTTCCGATGCGTATTTCCTTCGTTTCTATGCACATTTACTTCATTTTGATGCATAATCACTTCATTACGATCAACATTTCCTTCGTTTTGATGCATATTTACTTTATTTTGATGCATATTTCTTCATTAAGATCAACATTTCCTTCATTTCGATGCATATTTACTACATTTTGATAAATATTTACTTCATTAATATCAATATTCCTTCATTTCGATGCATAATAATTTTATTTTAATGCATATTTAATTCATTACGATCAACATTTCCTTCTTTTAGATGTATATTTACTTCATTTTGATGCATATTTACTTTGTTTTGATGCATAATTACTTCGTTTCGATGCACATTTACTTCATTTTGATGCATATTTACTTCATTACGATGAACATTTCCTTCATTTCGATGCATATTTACTTCATTTTGATGCATATTTACTTCACTGCTATCAATATGTTCTTCGTTTTGATGCATATTTGCTAAATTTTTATGCTTTTTTACTTCATTACGATCAATATTTCTTTCGTTTCGATGCATATTTACTCATTTTGATGCATATTTATTTCATTATGATCAACATTCTTTCGTTTTGATGCTTATTTACTTCATTTTGATGCATATTTACTTCGTTCCGATGCATTTTTCATTCGTTTCTATGTACATTTACTTCATTTTGATGCATATTTTCTTCATTACGTTAAACATTTCCTTCATTTCGATGCATATTTACTTCATTTTGACGCATATTTTCTTTATTAGATCAATATTTCTTTCATTTAGATGCACACATATTTCATTTTAATGCATTTTTACTTCATTTCGAAGAATATTTAATTCGTTTTGATGCATATTTACTTCATTTTGATGCATATTTACTTTATTACGATCAACATTTCCTTCGTTTCGATGCATATTTACTTCATTTTGATGCATATTTACTTCGTTCCAATGCGTATTTACTTCATTTCGATGCACATTTACTTTATTTTGATGCATATTTCCTTCATTAAGATCAATATTTCCATCATTTCGATGCATATTTACTACATTTTGATAAATATTTACTTCATTAATATCAATATTTCCTTCGTTTCGATGCATATTAACTTTATTTTGATGCATATTTAATTCATTACGATCAACATTTCCTTCGTTTAGATGTATATTTACTTCATTTTGATGCATATTTACTTCGTTTCGATGCATATTTCCTTCGTTTCGATGCACATTTACTTCATTTTAATGCATACTTACTTCATTATGTTGAACATTTCCTTCTTTCGATGCATATTTACTTCATTTTGATGCATATATACTTCATTGCGATCAATATGTCCTTCGTTTTGATGCATATTTCAAAATTTTGATGCTTATTTACTTCATTACGATCAACATTTCTTTCATTTCGATGCATATTTACTTCATTTTGATGCATATTTAATTTCATTACGATCAACATTCTTTCGTTTTGATGCTTATTTACTTCATTTTGATGCACTTCGTTCCGATGCATTTTTTCTTCGTTTCTATGCACATTTACTTCATTTTGATGCATATTTTCTTCATTACGATAAACATTTCCTTCGTTCGATGCATATTTACTTCATTTTGACGCATATTTTCTTTATTAGATCAATATTTCTTTCATTTAGATGCACACATATTTCATTTTAATGCATTTTTACTTCATTTCGAATAATATTTAATTTGTTTTGATGCATATTTACTTCATTTTGATGCATATTTACTTTATTACGATCAACATTTCCTTCGTTTCGATGCATATTTACTTTATTTTGATGCATATTTACTTCGTTCCGATGCGTATTTCCTTCATTTCGATGCACATTTACTTCATTTTGATGCATAATTACTTCATTACTATCAACATTTCCTTCGTTTCGATTTATATCTACTTCATTTTTATGCATATTTCCTTCATTAAGATCAAAATTTCCTTCATTTCGATGCTTATTTACTTCATTTTGATGTATATTTACTTCATTATGATCAATATTTCTTTCGTTTTGTTGCGTATTTACTACATTTAGATGCATATTTACTTCGTTTCGATGCGTATTTCCTTCGTTTCTATGCACATTTACTTCATTTTGATGCATAATTACTTCATTACGATCAACATTTCCTTCGTTTTGATGCATATTTACTTTATTTTGATGCATATTTCTTCATTAAGATCAACATTTCCTTCATTTCAATGCATATTTACTACATTTTGATAAATATTTACTTCATTAATATCAATATTCCTTCATTTCGATGCATAATAATTTTATTTTAATGCATATTTTATTCATTACGATCAACATTTCCTTCTTTTAGATGTATATTTACTTCATTTTGATGCATATTTACTTTGTTTTGATGCATAATTACTTCGTTTCGATGCACATTTACTTCATTTTGATGCATATTTACTTCATTACGATGAACATTTCCTTCATTTCGATGCATATTTACTTCATTTTGATGCATATTTACTTCACTGCTATCAATATGTTCTTCGTTTTGATGCATATTTGCTAAATTTTTATGCTTATTTACTTCATTACGATCAATATTTCTTTCGTTTCGATGCATATTTACTCATTTTGATGCATATTTATTTCATTATGATCAACATTCTTTCGTTTTGATGCTTATTTACTTCATTTTGATGCATATTTACTTCGTTCCGATGCATTTTTCATTCGTTTCTATGCACATTTACTTCATTTTGATGCATATTTTCTTCATTACGTTAAACATTTCCTTCATTTCGATGCATATTTACTTCATTTTGACACATATTTTCTTTATTAGATCAATATTTCTTTCATTTAGATGCACACATATTTAATTTTAATGCATTTTTACTTCATTTCGAAGAATATTTAATACGTTTTGATGCAAATTTACTTCATTTTGATGCATATTTACTTTATTACGATCAACATTTCCTTCGTTTCGATGCATATTTACTTCATTTTTATGCATATTTACTTCGTTCTGATGCGTATTTCCTTCATTTCGATGCACATTTACTTCATTTTGATGCATAATTACTTCATTACGATGAATATTTCCTTCTTTCGATGCATATTTACTTCATTTTGATGCATATTTACTTCTTTGCGATCAATAAGTCCTTCGTTTTGATGCATATTTGCTAAATTTTGATACTTATTTACTTCATTACGATCAACATTTCTTTCGTTTCGATGCATATTTACTTCATTTTGATGCATATTTAATTTCATTATGATCAACATTCTTTCGTTTTGATGTTTATTTACTTCATTTTGATGCATATTTACTTCGTTCCGATGCATTTTTCCTTTGTTTCTATGCACATTTACTACATTTTGATGCATATTTTCTTCATTACGATAAACATTTCCTTCGTTCGATGCATATTTACTTCATTTTGACGCATATTTTCTTTATTAGATCAATATTTCTTTCATTTAGATGCACACATATTTCATTTTAATGCATTTTTACTTCATTTCGAAGAATATTTAATTCGTTTTGATGCATATTTACTTCATTTTGATGCATATTTTATTTTATTACGATCAACATTTCCTTCGTTTCGATGCATATTTACTTCATTTTGATGCATATTTACTTCGTTCCGATGCGTATTTCCTTCATTTTGATGCACATTTTCTTTATTTTGATGCATAATTACTTCATTACTTTCAACATTTTCTTCGTTTCGATTTATATCTGCTTCATTTTTATGCATATTTCCTTCATTAAGATCAAAATTTCCTTCATTTCGATGCTTATTTACTTCATTTTGATGCATATTTACTTCATTATGATCAATATTTCTTTCGTTTTGTTGCATATTTACTACATTTTGATGCATATTTACTTCGTTCCGATGCGTATTTCCTTCGTTTCTATGCACATTTACTTCATTTTGATGCATAATTACTTCATTACGATCAACATTTCCTTCATTTCGATGCACATTTACTTCATTTTGATGCATATTTCCTTCATTAAGATCAATATTTCCATCATTTCGATGCATATTTACTACATTTTGATAAATATTTACTTCATTAATATCAATATTTCCTTCGTTTCGATGCATATTAACTTTATTTTGATGCATATTTAATTCATTACGATCAACATTTCCTTCGTTTAGAAGTATATTTACTTCATTTTGATGCATATTTACTTCGTTTCGATGCATATTTCCTTCGTTTCGATGCATATTTACTTCATTTTAATGTATATTTACTTCATTACGATGAACATTTCCTTCTTTTGATGCATATTTACTTCATTTTGATGCATATTTACTTCATTGCGATCAATACGTCCTTCGTTTTGATGCATATTTGCTAAATTTTGATGTTTATTTACTTCATTACGATCAACATTTCTTTCATTTCGATGCATATTTACTTCATTTTGATGCATATTTAATTTCATTACTATCAACATTCTTTCGTTTTGATGCTTATTTACTTCATTTTGATGCACTTCGTTCCGATGCATTTTTCCTTCGTTTCTATGCACATTTACTTCATTTTGATGCATATTTTCTTCATTACAATAAACATTTCCTTCGTTCGATGCATATTTACTTCATTTTGACGCATATTTTCTTTATTAGATCAATATTTCTTTCATTTAGATGCACACATATTTCATTTTAATGCATTTTTACTTCATTTCGAATAATATTTAATTCGTTTTGATGCATATTTACTTTATTACGATCAACATTTCCTTCGTTTCGATGCATATTTACTTCATTTTGATGCATATTTACTTCGTTCCGATGCGTATTTCCTTCATTTTGATACACATTTACTTTATTTTGATGTATAATTACTTCATTACTTTCAACATTTTCTTCGTTTCGATTTATATCTACTTCATTTTTATGCATATTTCCTTCATTAAGATCAAAATTTCCTTCATTTCGATGCTTATTTACTTCATTTTGATGCATATTTACTTCATTATGATCAATATTACTTTCGTTTTGTTGCATATTAACTACATTTTGATGCATATTTACTTCGTTCCGATGCGTATTTCCTTCGTTTCTATGCACATTTACTTCATTTTGATGCATAATTACTTCATTACGATCAACATTTCCTTCGTTTTGATGCATATTTACTTCATTACGATGAACATTTCCTTCATTTCGATGCATATATACTTCATTTTGATGCATATTTACTTCACTGCGATCAATATGTTCTTCGTTTTGATGCATATTTGCTAAATTTTGATGCTTATTTACTTCATTACGATCAACATTTCTTTCGTTTCGATGCATATTTACTTCATTTTGATGCATATTTATTTCATTACGATCAACATTCTTTCGTTTTGATGCTTATTTACTTCATTTTGATGCATACTTACTTTGTTCAGATGCATTTTTCCTTCGTTTCTATGCACATTTACTTCATTTTGATGCATATTTTCTTCATTACGATAAACATTTCCTTCGTTCGATGCATATTTACTTCATTTTGACGCATATTTTCTTTATTAGATCAATAATTCTTTCATTTAGATGCACACATATTTCATTTTAATGCATTTTTACTTCATTTCGAAGAATATTTAATACGTTTTGATGCATATTTACTTTATTTTGATGCATATTTACTTTATTACTATCAACATTTCCTTCATTTCGATGCATATTTACTTCATTTTGATGCATATTTACTTCGTTCCGATTCGTATTTCCTTCATTTCGATGCACATTTACTTCATTTTATGCATATTTCCTTCATTAAGATCAACATTTCCATCATTTCGATGCATATTTACTACATTTTGATAAATATTTACTTCACTAATATCAATATTTCCTTTATTTTGATGCATATTAACTTTATTTTAATGCATATTTAATTCATTACGATCAACATTCCTTCGTTTAGATGTATATTTACTTCATTTTGATGCATATTTACTTCGTTTCGATGCATATTTCCTTAGTTTCGATGCACATTTACTTCATTTTGAAGCATATTTACTTCATTAAGATGAACATTTCCTTCTTTCGATGCATATTTACTTCATTTTGATGCATATTTACTTCATTGCGATTAATATGTCCTTCGTTTTGATGCATATTTGCTAAATTTTGATGCTTATTTACTTCATTACGATCAACATTTCTTTCGTTTCGATGCATATTTACTTCATTTTGATGCATATTTATTTCATTACGATCAAACTTCTTTCGTTTTGATGCTTATTTACTTCATTTTGATGCATACTTACTTTGTTCTGATGCATTTTTCCTTCGTTTCTATGCACATTTACTTCATTTTGATGCATATTTTCTTCATTACGATAAACATTTCCTTCGTTCGATGCATATTTACTTCATTTTGACGCATATTTTCTTTATTAGATCAATATTTCTTTCATTTAGATGCACACATATTTCATTTTAATGCATTTTTACTTCATTTCGAAGAATATTTAATACGTTTTGATGCATATTTACTTCATTTTGATGCATATTTACTTTATTACGATCAACATTTCCTTCATTTCGATGCATATTTACTTCATTTTGATGCATATTTATTTCGTTCCGATGCGTATTTCTTTCATTTCGATGCACATTTACTTCATTTTATGCATATTTCCTTCATTAAGATCAACATTTCCATTATTTCGATGCATATTTA
Source organism: Pogostemon cablin (assembly GCA_023678885.1). NCBI lineage: Eukaryota > Viridiplantae > Streptophyta > Magnoliopsida > Lamiales > Lamiaceae > Pogostemon > Pogostemon cablin. Next base: position 63,017 of record JAHCLQ010000367.1, read on the forward strand.
CTACATTTTGATAAATATTTACTTCATTAATATCAATATTTCCTTTATTTTGATGCATATTAACTTTATTTTGATGCATATTTAATTCATTACGATCAACATTCCTTCGTTTAGATGTATATTTACTTCATTTTGATGCATATTTACTTCGTTTCGATGCATATTTCCTTAGTTTCGATGCACATTTACTTCATTTTGAAGCATATTTACTTCATTAAGATGAACATTTCCTTCTTTAGATGCATATTTACTTCATTTTGATGCATATTTACTTCATTGCGATTAATATGTCCTTCGTTTTGATGCATATTTGCTAAATTTTGATGCTTATTTACTTCATTACCATCAAAATTTCTTTCGTTTCGATGCATATTTACTTCATTTTGATGCATATTTATTTCATTACGATCAACATTCTTTAGATTTGATGCTTATTTACTTCATTTTGATGTATATTTACTTCGTTCCGATGCATTTTTCCTTCGTTTCTATGCACATTTACTTCATTTTGATGCATATTTTCTTCGTTACGATAAACATTTCCTTCGTTCGATGCATATTTACTTCATTTTGACGCATTTTTCTTTATTAGATCAATATTTCTTTCATTTAGATGCACACATATTTCATTTTAATGAATTTTTACTTCATTTCGAAGAATATTTAATTCGTTTTGATGTATATTTACTTCATTTTGATGCATATTTACTTTATCACGATCAACATTTCCTTCGTTTCGATGTATATTTACTTCATTTTGATGCATATTTAATTCGTTCTGATGTGTATTTCCTCCATTTCGATGAACATTTACTTCATTTTGATGCATAATTACTTCATTACGATCAACATTTCCTTCGTTTCAATTTATATGTACTTCATTTTGAAGCATATTTCCTTCATTAAGATCAAAATTTTCTTCGTTCCAATGCATATTTCCTTCGTTTCTATGCACATTTACTTCATTTTGATGCATATTTACTTCGTTTCGATGCATAATTCCTTCGTTTCGATGCACATTTATTTCGTTTTGATGCATATTTACTTCATTACGATGAACATTTCCTTCATTTCGATGCATATTTACTTCATTTTGATGCATATTTACTTCACTGCGATCAATATGTTCTTCGTTTTGATGCATATTTGCTAAATTTTGATGCTTATTTACTTCATTACGATCAACATTTCTTTCGTTTCGATGCATATTTACTTCATTTTGATGCATATTTATTTCATTACGATCAACATTCTTTCGTTTTAATGCTTATTTACTTCATTTTGATGCATACTTACTTTGTTCTGATGCATTTTTCCTTCGTTTCTATGCACATTTACTTCATTTTGATGCATATTTTCTTCATTACGATAAACATTTCCTTCGTTCGATGCATATTTACTTCATTTTGACGCATATTTTCTTTATTAGATCAATATTTCTTTCATTTAGATGCACACATATTTCATTTTAATGCATTTTTACTTCATTTGGAAGAATATTTAATACGTTTTGATGCATATTTACTTCATTTTGATGCATATTTACTTTATTACGATCAACATTTCCTTCATTTCGATGCATATTTACTTCATTTTGATGCATATTTACTTCGTTCCGATGCATATTTCCTTCATTTCGATGCACATTTACTTCATTTTATGCATATTTCCTTCATTAAGATCAACATTTCCATCATTTCGATGCATATTTACTACATTTTGATAAATATTTACTTCACTAATATCAATATTTCCTTTATTTTGATGCATATTTACTTCGTTTCGATGCATATTTCCTTAGTTTCGATGCACATTTACTTCATTTTGAAGCATATTTACTTCATTACGATGAACATTTCCTTCTTTCGATGCATATTTACTTCATTTTGATGCATATTTACTTCATTGCGATTAATATGTCCTTCGTTTTGATGCATATTTGCTAAATTTTGATGCTTATTTACTTCATTACGAACAACATTTCTTTCGTTTCGATGCATATTTACTTCATTTTGATGCATATTTATTTCATTACGATCAACATTCTTTCGTTTTGATGCTTATTTACTTCATTTTGATGTATATTTACTTCGTTCCGATGCATTTTTCCTTCGTTTCTATGAACATTTACTTCATTTTGATGCATATTTTCTTAATTACGATAAACATTTCCTTCGTTCGTTGCATATTTACTTCATTTTGACGCATTTTTTCTTTACTTGATCAATATTTCTTTCATTTAGATGCACACATATTTCATTTTAATGTATTTTTACTTCACTTCGAAGAATATTTAATTCGTTTTGATGCATATTTACTTCATTATGATGTAAATTTACTTTATTACGATCAACATTTCCTTCGTTTCGATTCATATTTTCTACATTTTGATGCATATTTACTTCGTTCCGATGCGTATTTTCTTCATTTCGATGCACATTTACTTCATTTTGATGCATAATTACTTCATTACGATCAACATTTCCTTCATTTCGATTTATATCTTCTTCATTTTGATGCATATTTCCTTCATTAAGATCAAAATTTCCTTCATTTCGAAGCTTATTTATTTCATTTTGATGCATATTTACTTCATTATGATCAATATTTTTTTCGTTTTGATGCATATTTACTACATTTTGATACATATTTACTTCGTTCCAATGCGTATTTCCTCCATTTCTATGCACATTTACTTCATTTTGATGCATAATTACTTCATTACGATCAACATTTCCTTCGTTTTGATGCATATTTACTTTATTTTGATGCATATTTCTTCATTAAGATCAACATTTCCTTCATTTCGATGCATATTTACTATATTTTGATAAATATTTACTTCATTAATATCAATATTTCCTTCGTTTCGATGCATAATAACTTTATTTTGATGCATATTTAATTCATTACGATCAACATTTCCTTCGTTTAGATGTATATTTACTTTATTTTGATGCATATTTACTTCGTTTTGATGCATAATTCCTTCGTTTCGATGCACATTTACTTCATTTTGATGCATATTTACTTCATTACGATGAACATTTCCTTCATTTCGATGCATATTTACTTCATTTTGATGGATATTTACTTCACTGCTACCATTATGTTCTTCGTTTTGAAGCATATTTGCTAAATTTTGATGCTTATTTACTTCATTACGATCAACATTTCTTTCGTTTCGATGCATATTTACTCATTTTGATGCATATTTATTTCATTACGATCAACATTCTTTCATTTTGATGCTTATTTACTTCATTTTGATGCATATTTACTTCGTTCCGATGCACATTTACTTCATTTTTATGCATATTTTATTCATTACGATAAACATTTCCTTCGTTTCGATCCATATTTACTTCATTTTGACGCATATTTTCTTTATTAGATCAATATTTCTTTCACAGAGATGCACACATATTTCATTTTAATACATTTTTACTTCATTTCGATGAATATTTAATTCGTTTTAATGCATATTTTCTTCATTTTGATGCATATTTACTTTATTACGTTCAACATTTCCTTCGTTTCGATGCATATTTACCTCATTTTGATGCATATTTACTTCATTACGATCAACATTTCCTTCGTTCTGATGCGTATTTCCTTCGTTTCTATGCACATTTACTTCATTTTGATGCATAATTACTTCATTACGATCAACATTTCAGTCGTTTTGATGCATATTTACTTTATTTTGATGCATATTTCCTTCATTAAGATCAATATTTCCATCATTTCGATGCATATTTACTACATTTTGATAAATATTTACATCATTAATATCAATATTTCCTTTATTTTGATGCATATTAACTTTATTTTGATGCATATTTAATTCATTACGATCAGCATTCCTTCGTTTAGATGTATATTTACTTCATTTTGATGCATATTTACTCGTTTCGATGCATATTTCCTTAGTTTGATGCACATTTACTTCATTTTGAAGCATATTTACTTCATTACGATGAACATTTCCTTCTTTCGATGCATATTTACTTCATTGCGATTAATATGTCCTTCGTTTTGATGCATATTTGCTAAATTTTGATGCTTATTTACTTCATTACCATCATAATTTCTTTCGTTTCGATGCATATTTACTTCATTTTGATGCATATTTATTTCAGTACGATTAACATTCTTTCGTTTTGATGCTTATTTACTTCATTTTGATGTATATTTACTTCGTTCCAATGCATTTTTCCTTCGTTTCTATGCACATTTACTTCATTTTGATGCATATTTTCTTCGTTACGATAAACATTTCCTTCGTTCGATGCATATTTACTTCATTTTGACGCATTTTTCTTTATTAGATCAATATTTCTTTCATTTAGATGCACACATATTTCATTTTAATGAATTTTTACTTCATTTCGAAGAATATTTAATTCGTTTTGATGCATATTTACTTCATTTTGATGCATATTTACTTTATTACGATCAACATTTCCTTCGTTTCGATGCATATTTACTTCATTTTGATGCATATTTACTTCGTTCCGATGCGTATTTCTTTCATTTCGATGCACATTTACTTCATTTTGATGCATAATTACTTAATTACGATCAACATTTCCTTCGTTTCGATTTATATCTACTTCATTTTGATGCATATTTCCTTCATTAAGATCAAAATTTCTTTCACTTCGATGCTTATTTACTTCATTTTGACGCATATTTACTTCATTATGATCAATATTTCTTTCGTTTTGATGCATATTTACTACATTTTGATGCATATTTAATTCGTTCCGATGCGTATTTCATTTCTTTTTATGCACATTTACTTCATTTGATGCATAATTACTTCATTACGATCAACATTTCCTTCGTTTTGATGCATATTTACTTTATTTTGATGCATATTTTCTTAATTAAGATCAATATTCCCTTCATTTCGATGCATATTTACTACATTTTGATAAATATTTACTTCATTAATATCAATATTTCCTTCGTTTCGATGCATAATAACTTTATTTTGATGCATATTTAATTCATCACGATCAACATTTCCTTCGTTTAGATGTATATTTACTTCATTTTGATGCATATTTACTTCATTTTCTTTATTAGATAAATATTTCTTTCATTTAGATGCAAACATATTTCATTCTAATGTATTTTTACTTCATTTCGATGAATATTTAATTCGTTTTGATGCATATTTACTTCATTTTGATGCATATTTACTTTATTACGATCAACATTTCCTTCGTTTCGATGTATATTTACTTCATTTTGATGCATATTTAATTCGTTCCGATGTGTATTTCCTCCATTTTGATGCACATTTACTTCATTTTGATGCATAATTACTTCATTACGATCAACATTTCCTTCGTTTCAATTTATATCTTCTTCATTTTGATGCATATTTCCTTCATTAAGATCAAAATTTTCTTCGTTTCGATGCATATTTACTTCATTATGATCAATATTTCTTTCGTTTTGATTCATATTTACTACATTTTGATGCATATTTACTTCGTTCCGATGCATATTTCCTTCGTTTCTATGAACATTTACTTCATTTTGATGCATATTTACTTCGTTTCGATGCATAATTCCTTCGTTTCGATGCACATTTATTTCGTTTTGATGCATATTTACTTCATTACGATGAACATTTCCTTCATTTCGATGCATATTTACTTCATTTTGATGCATATTTACTTCACTGCGATCAATATGTTCTTCGTTTTGATGCATATTTGCTAAATTTTGATGCCTATTTACTTCATTACGATCAACATTTCTTTCGTTTCGATGCATATTTACTTCATTTTGATGCATATTTATTTCATTACGATCAACATTCTTTCGTTTTGATGCTTATTTACTTCATTTTGATGCATACTTACTTTGTTCTGATGCATTTTTCCTTCGTTTCTATGCACATTTACTTCATTTTGATGCATATTTTCTTCATTACGATAAACATTTCCTTCGTTCGATGCATATTTACTTCATTTTGACGCATATTTTCTTTATTAGATCAATATTTCTTTCATTTAGATGCACACATATTTCATTTTAATGCATTTTTACTTCATTTGGAAGAATATTTAATACGTTTTGATGCATATTTACTTCATTTTGATGCATATTTACTTTATTACGATCAACATTTCCTTCATTTCAATGCATATTTACTTCATTTTGATGCATATTTATTTCGTTCCGATGCGTATTTCCTTCATTTCGATGCACATTTACTTCATTTTATGCATATTTCCTTCATTAAGATCAACATTTCCATAATTTCGATGCATATTTACTACATTTTGATAAATATTTACTTCATTAATATCAATATTTCCTTTATTTTGATGCATATTAACTTTATTTTGATGCATATTTAATTCATTACGATCAACATTCCTTCGTTTAGATGTATATTTACTTCATTTTGATGCATATTTACTTCGTTTCGATGCATATTTCCTTAGTTTCGATACACATTTACTTCATTTTGAAGCATATTTACTTCATTAAGATGAACATTTCCTTCTTTCGATGCATATTTACTTCATTTTGATGCATATTTACTTCATTGCGATTAATATGTCCTTCGTTTTGATGCATATTTGCTAAATTTTGATGTTTATTTACTTCATTACCATCAAAATTTCTTTCGTTTCGATGCATATTTACTTCATTTTGATGCATATTTATTTCATTACGATCAACATTCTTTCGTTTTGATGCTTATTTACTTCATTTTGATGTATATTTACTTCGTTCCGATGCATTTTTCCTTCGTTTCTATGCACATTTACTTCATTTTGATGCATATTTTCTTCGTTACGATAAACATTTCCTTCGTTCGATGCATATTTACTTCATTTTGACGCATTTTTCTTTATTAGATCAATATTTCTTTCATTTAGATGCACACATATTTCATTTTAATGAATTTTTACTTCATTTCGAAGAATATTTAATTCGTTTTGATGCATATTTACTTCATTTTGATGCATATTTACTTTATTACGATCAACATTTCCTTCATTTCGATGCATATTTACTTCATTTTTATGCATATTTACTTCGTTCCGATGCGTATTTCTTTCATTTCGATGCACATTTACTTCATTTTATGCATATTTCCTTCATTAAGATCAACATTTCCATCATTTCGATGCATATTTACTACATTTTGATAAATAATTACTTCCTTAATATCAATATTTCCTTTGTTTTGATGCATATTTACTTCGTTTCGATGCATATTTCCTTAGTTTCGATGCACATTTACTTCATTTTGAAGCATATTTACTTCATTACGATGAACATTTCCTTCTTTCGATGCATATTTACTTCATTTTGATGCATATTTACTTCATTGCGATTAATATGTCCTTCGTTTTGATGCATATTTGCTAAATTTTGATGCTTATTTACTTCATTACGATCAACATTTCTTTCGTTTCGATGCATATTTACTTCATTTTGATGCATATTTATTTCATTACGATCAACATTCTTTCGTTTTGATGCTTATTTACTTCATTTTGATGTATATTTACTTCGTTCCGATGCATTTTTCCTTCGTTTCTATGAACATTTACTTCATTTTGATGCATATTTTCTTCATTACGATAAACATTTCCTTCGTTCGTTGCATATTTACTTCATTTTGACGCATTTTTTCTTTATTAGATCAATATTTCTTTCATTTAGATGCACACATATTTCATTTTAATGCATTTTTACTTCATTTCGAAGAATATTTAAATCGTTTTGATGCATATTTACTTCATTTTGATGCAAATTTACTTTATTACGATCAACATTTCCTTCGTTTCGATGCATATTTACTACATTTTGATACATATTTACTTCGTTCCGATGCGTATTTCCTTCATTTCTATGCACATTTACTTCATTTTGATGCATAATTACTTCATTACGATCAACATTTCCTTCGTTTTGATGCATATTTACTTTATTTTGACGCATATTTCTTCATTAAGATCAACATTTCCTTCATTTCGATGCATATTTACTATATTTTGATAAATATTTACTTCATTAATATCAATATTTCCTTCATTTCGATGCATAATAACTTTATTTTGATGCATATTTAATTCATTACGATCAACATTTCCTTCGTTTAGATGTATATTTACTTTATTTTGATGCATATTTACTTCGTTTTGATGCATAATTCCTTCGTTTCGATGCACATTTACTTCATTTTGATGCATATTTACTTCATTACGATGAACATTTCCTTCATTTCGATGCATATTTACTTCATTTTGATGCATATTTACTTCACTGCTACCAATATGTTCTTCGTTTTGAAGCATATTTGCTAAATTTTGATGCTTATTTACTTCATTACGATCAACATTTCTTTCGTTTCGATGCATATTTACTCATTTTGATGCATATTTATTTCATTACGATCAACATTCTTTCATTTTGATGTTTATTTACTTCATTTTGATGCATATTTACTTCGTTCCGATGCACATTTACTTCATTTTTATGCATATTTTATTCATTACGATAAACATTTCCTTCGTTTCGATCCATATTTACTTCATTTTGACGAATATTTTCTTTACTAGATCAATATTTCTTTCACAGAGATGCACACATATTTCATTTTAATGCATTTTTACTTCATTTCGATGAATATTTAATTCGTTTTAATGCATATTTTCTTCATTTTGATGCATATTTACTTTATTACGTTCAACATTTCCTTCGTTTCGATGCATATTTACCTCATTTTGATGCATATTTACTTCATTACGATCAACATTTCCTTCGTTCCGATGCGTATTTCCTTCGTTTCTATGCACATTTACTTCATTTTGATGCATAATTACTTCATTACGATCAACATTTCCTTCGTTTTGATGCATATTTACTTTATTTTGATGCATATTTCCTTCATTAAGATCAATATTTCCATCATTTCGATGCGTATTTACTACATTTTGATAAATATTTACTTCATTAATATCAATATTTCCTTTATTTTGATGCATATTAACTTTATTTTGATGCATATTTAATTCATTACGATCAGCATTCCTTCGTTTAGATGTATATTTACTTCATTTTGATGCATATTTACTTCGTTTCGATGCATATTTCCTTAGTTTCGATGCACATTTACTTCATTTTGAAGCATATTTACTTCATTACGATGAACATTTCCTTCTTTCGATGCATATTTACTTCATTTTGATGCATATTTACTTCATTGCGATTAATATGTCCTTCGTTTTGATGCATATTTGCTAAATTTTGATGCTTATTTACTTCATTACCATCAAAATTTCTTTCGTTTCGATGCATATTTACTTCATTTTGATGCATATTTATTTCATTACGATCAACATTATTTCGTTTTGATGCTTATTTACTTCATTTTGATGTATATTTAATTCGTTCCGATGCATTTTTCCTTCGTTTCTATTTACATTTACTTCATTTTGATGCATATTTTATTCGTTACGATAAACATTTCCTTCGTTCGATGCATATTTACTTCATTTTGACGCATTTTTCTTTATTAGATCAATATTTCTTTCATTTAGATGCACACATATTTCATTTTAATGAATTTTTACTTCATTTCGAAAAATATTTAATTCGTTTTGATGCATATTTACTTCGTTTTGATGCATATTTACTTTATTACGATCAACATTTCCTTCGTTTCGATGCATATTTACTTCATTTTGATGCATATTTACTTCGTTCCGATGCGTATTTCTTTCATTTCGATGCACATTTACTTCATTTTGATGCATAATTACTTCATTACAATCTACATTTCCTTCGTTTCGATTTATATCTACTTCATTTTGATGCATATTTCCTTCATTAAGATCAAAATTTCTTTCACTTCGATGCTTATTTACTTCATTTTGACGCATATTTACTTCATTATGATTAGTATTTCTTTCGTTTTGATGCATATTCACTACATTTTGATGCATATTTAATTCGTTCCGATGCGTATTTCTTTTCTTTTTATGCACATTTACTTCATTTTGATGCATAATTACTTCATTACGATCAACATTTCCTTCGTTTTGATGCATATTTACTTTATTTTGATGCATATTTCCTTCATTAAGATCAATATTCCCGTCATTTCGATGCATATTTACTACATTTTGATAAATATTTACTTCATTAATATCAATATTTCCTTCGTTTCGATGCATAATAACTTTATTTTGATGAATATTTAATTCATCACGATCAACATTTCCTTCGTTTAGATGTATATTTACTTCATTTTGATGCATATTTACTTCATTTTCTTTATTAGATAAATATTTCTTTCATTTAGATGCAAACATATTTCATTCTAATGTATTTTTACTTCATTTCGATGAATATTTAATTCGTTTTGATCCATATTTACTTCATTTTGATGCATATTTACTTTATTACGATCAACATTTCCTTCGTTTCAATGTATATTTACTTCATTTTGATGCATATTTAATTTGTTTCGATGTGTATTTACTCCATTTCGATGCACATTTACTTCATTTTGATGCATAATTACTTCATTACGATCAACATTTCCTTCGTTTCAATTTATATCTACTTCATTTTGATGCATATTTCCTTCATTAAGATCAAAATTTTCTTCGTTTCGATGCATATTTACTTCATTATGATCAATATTTCTTTCGTTTTGATTCATATTTACAACATTTTGATGCATATTTACTTCGTTCCGATGCATATTTCCTTCGTTTCTATGCACATTTACTTCATTTTGATGCATATTTACTTCGTTTCGATGCATAATTCCTTCGTTTCGATGCACATTTATTTCGTTTTGATGCATATTTACTTCATTACGATGAACATTTCCTTCATTTCGATGCATATGTACTTCATTTTGATGCATATTTACTTCACTGCGATCAATATGTTCTTCGTTTTGATGCATATTTGCTAAATTTTGATGCTTATTTACTTCATTACGATCAACATTTCTTTCGTTTCGATGCATATTTACTTCATTTTGTTGCATATTTATTTCATTACGATCAACATTCTTTCGTTTTGATGCTTATTTACTTCATTTTGATGCATAATTACTTTGTTCTGATGCATTTTTCCTTCGTTTCTATGCACATTTACTTCATTTTGATGCATATTTTCTTCTTTACGATAAACATTTCCTTCGTTCGATGCATATTTACTTCATTTTGACGCATATTTTCTTTATTAGATCAATATTTCTTTCATTTAGATGCACACATATTTCATTTTAATGCATTTTTACTTCATTTCGAAGAATATTTAATACGTTTTGATGCATATTTACTTCATTTTGATGCATATTTACTTTATTACGATCAACATTTCCTTCATTTCGATGCATATTTACTTCATTTTGATGCATATTTATTTCGTTCCGATGCGTATTTCCTTCATTTCGATGCACATTTACTTCATTTTATGCATATTTCCTTCATTAAGATCAACATTTCCATCATTTCGATGCATATTTACTACATTTTGATAAATATTTACTTCATTAATATCAATATTTCCTTTATTTTGATGCATATTAACTTTATTTTGATGCATATTTAATTCATTACGATCAACATTCCTTCATTTAGATGTATATTTACTTCATTTTGATGCATATTTACTTCGTTTCGATGCATATTTCCTTAGTTTCTATGCACATTTACTTCATTTTGAAGCATATTTACTTCATTACGATGAACATTTCCTTCTTTCGATGCATATTTACTTCATTTTGATGCATATTTACTTCATTGCGATTAATATGTCCTTCGTTTTGATGCATATTTGCTAAATTTTGATGCTTATTTACTTCATTACCATCAAATTTTCTTTCGTTTCGATGCATATTTACTTCATTTTGATGCATATTTATTTGATTACGATCAACATTCTTTCGTTTTGGTGCTTATTTACTTCATTTTGATGTATATTTACTTCGTTCCGATGCATTTTTCCTTCGTTTCTATGCACATTTACTTCATTTTGATGCATATTTTCTTCGTTACGATAAACATTTCCTTCGTTCGATGCATATTTACTTCATTTTGACGCATTTTTCTTTATTAGATCAATATTTCTTTCATTTAGATGCACACATATTTCATTTTAATGAATTTTTACTTCATTTCGAAGAATATTTAATTCGTTTTGATGCATATTTACTTCATTTTGATGCATATTTACTTCGTTCCGATGCGTATTTCTTTCATTTCGATGCACATTTACTTCCTTTTGATGCATAATTACTTCATTACGATCAACATTTCCTTCGTTTCGATTTATATCTACTTCATTTTGATGCATATTTCCTTCATTAAGATCAAAATTTCCTTCACTTCGATTCTTATTTACTTCATTTTGACGCATATTTACTTCATTATGATCAATATTTCTTTCGTTTTGATGCATATTTACTACATTTTGATGCATATTTAATTCGTTCCGATGCGTATTTCCTTTCTTTTTATGCACATTTACTTCATTTTGATGCATAATTACTTCATTACGATCAACATTTCCTTCGTTTTGATACATATTTATTTTATTTTGATGCATATTTCCTTCATTAAGATCAATATTCCCTTCATTTTGATGCATATTTACTACATTTTGATAAATATTTACTTCATTAATATCAATATTTCCTTCGTTTCGATGCACATTTACTTCATTATGATGCATAATTACTTCATTACGATCAACATTTCCTTCTTTTCAATTTATATCTACTTCATTTTGATGCATATTTCCTTCATTAAGATCAAAATTTTCTTCGTTTCGATGCATATTTACTTCATTATGATCAATATTTCTTTCATTTTGATTCATATTTACTACATTTTGATGCATATTTACTTCATTCCGATGCATATTTCCTTCGTTTCTATGCACATTTACTTCATTTTGATGCATATTTACTTCGTTTCGATGCATAATTCCTTCGTTTCGATGCACATTTATTTCGTTTTGATGCATATTTACTTCATTACGATGAACATTTCCTTCATTTCGATGCATATTTACTTCATTTTGATGCATATTTACTTCACTGCGATCAATATGTTCTTCGTTTTGATGCATATTTGCTAAATTTTGATGCTTATTTACTTCATTACGATCAACATTTCTTTCGTTTCGATGCATATTTACTTCATTTTGATGCATATTTATTTCATTACGATCAACATTCTTTCGTTTTGATGCTTATTTACTTCATTTTGATGCATACTTACTTTGTTCTGATGCATTTTTCCTTCGTTTCTATGCACATTTACTTCATTTTGATGCATATTTTCTTCTTTACGATAAACATTTCCTTCGTTCGATGCATATTTACTTCATTTTGACGCATATTTTCTTTATTAGATCAATATTTCTTTCATTTAGATGCACACATATTTCATTTTAATGCATTTTTACTTCATTTCGAAGAATATTTAATACGTTTTGATGCATATTTACTTCATTTTGATGCATATTTACTTTATTACGATCAACATTTCCTTCATTTCGATGCATATTTACTTCATTTTGATGCATATTTATTTCGTTCCGATGCGTATTTCCTTCATTTCGATGCACATTTACTTCATTTTATGCATATTTCCTTCATTAAGATCAACATTTCCATCATTTCGATGCATATTTACTACATTTTGATAAATATTTACTTCATTAATATCAATATTTTTTTATTTTGATGCATATTTACTTCATTTTGATGCATATTTACTTCGTTTCGATGCATAATTCCTTCGTTTCGATGCACATTTATTTCGTTTTGATGCATATTTACTTCATTACGATGAACATTTCCTTCATTTCGATGCATATTTACTTCATTTTGATGCATATTTACTTCACTGCGATCAATATGTTCTTCGTTTTGATGCATATTTGCTAAATTTTGATGCTTATTTACTTCATTACGATCAACATTTCTTTCGTTTCGATGCATATTTACTTCATTTTGTTGCATATTTATTTCATTACGATCAACATTCTTTCGTTTTGATGCTTATTTACTTCATTTTGATGCATAATTACTTTGTTCTGATGCATTTTTCCTTCGTTTCTATGCACATTTACTTCATTTTGATGCATATTTTCTTCTTTACGATAAACATTTCCTTCGTTCGATGCATATTTACTTCATTTTGACGCATATTTTCTTTATTAGATCAATATTCTTTCATTTAGATGCACAAATATTTCATTTTAATACATTTTTACTTCATTTCGAAGAATATTTAATACGTTTTGATGCATATTTACTTCATTTTGATGCATATTTACTTTATTACGATCAACATTTCCTTCATTTCGATGCATATTTACTTCATTTTGATGCATATTTATTTCGTTCCGATGCGTATTTCCTTCATTTCGATGCACATTTACTTCATTTTATGCATATTTCCTTCATTAAGATCAACATTTCCATCATTTCGATGCATATTTACTACATTTTGATAAATATTTACTTCATTAATATCAATATTTCCTTTATTTTGATGCATATTAACTTTATTTTGATGCATATTTAATTTATTACGATCAACATTCCTTCGTTTAGATGTATATTTACTTCATTTTGAAGCATATTTACTTCATTTCGATGCATATTTCCTTAGTTTCGATGCACATTTACTTCATTTTGAAGCATATTTACTTCATTACGATGAAGATTTCCTTCTTTCGATGCATATTTACTTCATTTTGATGCATATTTACATCATTGCGATTAATATGTCCTTCGTTTTGATGCATATTTGCTAAATTTTGATGCTTATTTACTTCATTATGATCAACATTTCTTTCGTTTCGATGCATATTTACTTCATTTTGATGCATATTTATTTCATTACGATCAACATTCTTTCGTTTTGATGCTTATTTTCTTTATTTTGATGTATATTTACTTCGTTCCGATGCATTTTTCCTTCGTTTCTATGAACATTTACTTCATTTTGATGCATATTTTCTTCATTACGATAAACATTTCCTTCGTTCGATGCATATTTACTTCATTTTGACGCATATTTTCTTTATTAGATCAATATTTCTTTCATTTAGATGCACACATATTTCATTTTAATGCATTTTTACTTCATTTCGAAGAATATTTAATACGTTTTGATGCATATTTACTTCATTTTGATGCATATTTACTTTATTACGATCAACATTTCCTTCATTTCGATGCATATTTACTTCATTTTGATGCATATTTATTTCGTTCCGATGCGTATTTCCTTCATTTCGATGCACATTTACTTCATTTTATGCATATTTCCTTCATTAAGATCAACATTTCCATAATTTCGATGCATATTTACTACATTTTGATAAATATTTACTTCATTAATATCAATATTTCCTTTATTTTGATGCATATTAACTTTATTTTGATGCATATTTAATTCATTACGATCAACATTCCTTCATTTAGATGTATATTTACTTCATTTTGATGCATATTTACTTCGTTTCGATGCATCTTTCCTTAGTTTCGATGCACATTTACTTCATTTTGAAGCATATTTACTTTATTACGATGAACATTTCCTTCTTTCGATGCATATTTACTTCATTTTGATGCATATTTACTTCATTGCGATTAATATGTCCTTCGTTTTGATGCATATTTGCTAAATTTTGATGCTTATTTACTTCATTACCATCAAAATTTCTTTCGTTTCGATGCATATTTACTTCATTTTGATGCATATTTATTTCATTACGATCAACATTCTTTCGTTTTGATGCTTATTTACTTCGTTTCGATGCATATTTCCTTCGTTTCTATGCACATTTACTTCATTTTGATGCATATTTACTTCGTTTCGATGCATAATTCCTTCGTTTCGATGCACATTTATTTCGTTTTGATGCATATTTACTTCATTACGATGAACATTTCCTTCATTTCGATGCATATTTACTTCATTTTGATGCATATTTACTTCACTGCGATCAATATGTTCTTCGTTTTGATGCATATTTGCTAAATTTTGATGCTTATTTACTTCATTACGATCAACATTTCTTTCGTTTCGATGCATATTTACTTCATTTTGATGCATATTTATTTCATTACGATCAACATTCTTTCGTTTTGATGCTTATTTACTTTATTTTGATGCATACTTACTTTGTTCTGATGCATTTTTCCTTCGTTTCTATGCACATTTACTTCATTTTGATGCATATTTTCTTCATTACGATAAACGTTTCCCTCGTTCGTTGCATATTTACTTCATTTTGACGCATATTTTCTTTATTAGATCAATATTTCTTTCATTTAGATGCACACATATTTCATTTTAATGCGTTTTTACTTCATTTCGAAGAATATTTAATACGTTTTGATGCATATTTACTTCATTTTGATGCATATTTACTTTATTACGATCAACATTTCCTTCATTTCGATGCATATTTACTTCATTTTGATGCATATTTACTTCGTTCCGATGCGTATTTCCTTCATTTCGATGCACATTTACTTCATTTTATGCATATTTCCTTCATTAAGATCAACATTTCCATCATTTCGATGCATATTTACTACATTTTGATAAATATTTACTTCATTAATATCAATATTTCATTTATTTTGATGCATATTTACTTTGTTTCGATGCATATTTCCTTAGTTTCGATGCACATTTACTTAATTTTGAAGCATATTTACTTCATTACGATGAACATTTCCTTCTTTCGATGCATATTTACTTCATTTTGATGCATATTTACTTCATTGCGATTAATATGTCCTTCGTTTTGATGCATATTTGCTAAATTTTGATGCATATTTACTTCATTCCGATGCATATTTCCTTCGTTTCTATGCACATTTACTTCATTTTGATGCATATTTACTTCGTTTCGATGCATAATTCCTTCGTTTCGATGCACATTTATTTCGTTTTGATGCATATTTACTTCATTACGATGAACATTTCCTTCATTTCGATGCATATTTACTTCATTTTGATGCATATTTACTTCACTGCGATCAATATGTTCTTCGTTTTGATGCATATTTGCTAAATTTTGATGCTTATTTACTTCATTACGATCAACATTTCTTTCGTTTCGATGCATATTTACTTCATTTTGATGCATATTTATTTCATTACGATCAACATTCTTTCGTTTTGATGCTTATTTACTTCATTTTGATGCATACTTACTTTGTTCTGATGCATTTTTCCTTCGTTTCTATGCACATTTACTTCATTTTGATGCATATTTTCTTCTTTACGATAAACATTTCCTTCGTTCGATGCATATTTACTTCATTTTGACGCATATTTTCTTTATTAGATCAATATTTCTTTCATTTAGATGCACACATATTTCATTTTAATGCATTTTTACTTCATTTCGAAGAATATTTAATACGTTTTGATGCATATTTACTTCATTTTGATGCATATTTACTTTATTACGATCAACATTTCCTTCATTTCGATGCATATTTACTTCATTTTGATGCATATTTATTTCGTTCCGATGCGTATTTCCTTCATTTCGATGCACATTTACTTCATTTTATGCATATTTCCTTCATTAAGATCAACATTTCCATCATTTCGATGCATATTTACTACATTTTGATAAATATTTACTTCATTAATATCAATATTTTTTTATTTTGATGCATATTTACTTCATTTTGATGCATATTTACTTCGTTTCGATGCATAATTCCTTCGTTTCGATGCACATTTATTTCGTTTTGATGCATATTTACTTCATTACGATGAACATTTCCTTCATTTCGATGCATATTTACTTCATTTTGATGCATATTTACTTCACTGCGATCAATATGTTCTTCGTTTTGATGCATATTTGCTAAATTTTGATGCTTATTTACTTCATTACGATCAACATTTCTTTCGTTTCGATGCATATTTACTTCATTTTGATGCATATTTATTTCATTACGATCAACATTCTTTCGTTTTGATGCTTATTTACTTCATTTTGATGCATACTTACTTTGTTCTGATGCATTTTTCCTTCGTTTCTATGCACATTTACTTCATTTTGATGCATATTTTCTTCTTTACGATAAACATTTCCTTCGTTCGATGCATATTTACTTCATTTTGACGCATATTTTCTTTATTAGATCAATATTCTTTCATTTAGATGCACAAATATTTCATTTTAATGCATTTTTACTTCATTTCGAAGAATATTTAATACGTTTTGATGCATATTTACTTCATTTTGATGCATATTTACTTTATTACGATCAACATTTCCTTCATTTCGATGCATATTTACTTCATTTTGATGCATATTTATTTCGTTCCGATGCGTATTTCCTTCATTTCGATGCACATTTACTTCATTTTATGCATATTTCCTTCATTAAGATCAACATTTCCATCATTTCGATGCATATTTACTACATTTTGATAAATATTTACTTCATTAATATCAATATTTCCTTTATTTTGATGCATATTAACTTTATTTTGATGCATATTTAATTTATTACGATCAACATTTCTTCGTTTAGATGTATATTTACTTCATTTTGAAGCATATTTACTTCATTTCGATGCATATTTCCTTAGTTTCGAAGCACATTTACTTCATTTTGAAGCATATTTACTTCATTACGATGAAGATTTCCTTCTTTCGATGCATATTTACTTCATTTTGATGCATATTTACTTCATTGCGATTAATATGTCCTTCGTTTTGATGCATATTTGCTAAATTTTGATGCTTATTTACTTCATTATGATCAACATTTCTTTCGTTTCGATGCATATTTACTTCATTTTGATGCATATTTATTTCATTACGATCAACATTCTTTCGTTTTGATGCTTATTTACTTTATTTTGATGTATATTTACTTCGTTCCGATGCATTTTTCCTTCGTTTCTATGAACATTTACTTCATTTTGATGCATATTTTCTTCATTACGATAAACATTTCCTTCGTTCGATGCATATTTACTTCATTTTGACGCATATTTTCTTTATTAGATCAATATTTCTTTCATTTAGATGCACACATATTTCATTTTAATGCATTTTTACTTCATTTCGAAGAATATTTAATACGTTTTGATGCATATTTACTTCATTTTGATGCATATTTACTTTATTACGATCAACATTTCCT
The DNA here is from genome assembly GCA_023678885.1 of Pogostemon cablin. Taxonomy (NCBI): domain Eukaryota; kingdom Viridiplantae; phylum Streptophyta; class Magnoliopsida; order Lamiales; family Lamiaceae; genus Pogostemon; species Pogostemon cablin. The sequence goes on from JAHCLQ010000367.1 coordinate 82,233, forward strand.
TCATTTCGATGCATATTTACTTCATTTTGATGCATATTTATTTCGTTCCGATGCGTATTTCCTTCATTTCGATGCACATTTACTTCATTTTATGCATATTTCCTTCATTAAGATCAACATTTCCATAATTTCGATGCATATTTACTACATTTTGATAAATATTTACTTCATTAATATCAATATTTCCTTTATTTTGATGCATATTAACTTTATTTTGATGCATATTTAATTCATTACGATCAACATTCCTTCATTTAGATGTATATTTACTTCATTTTGATGCATATTTACTTCGTTTCGATGCATATTTCCTTAGTTTCGATGCACATTTACTTCATTTTGAAGCATATTTACTTTATTACGATGAACATTTCCTTCTTTCGATGCATATTTACTTCATTTTGATGCATATTTACTTCATTGCGATTAATATGTCCTTCGTTTTGATGCATATTTGCTAAATTTTGATGCTTATTTACTTCATTACCATCAAAATTTCTTTCGTTTCGATGCATATTTACTTCATTTTGATGCATATTTATTTCATTACGATCAACATTCTTTCGTTTTGATGCTTATTTACTTCGTTCCGATGCATATTTCCTTCGTTTCTATGCACATTTACTTCATTTTGATGCATATTTACTTCGTTTCGATGCATAATTCCTTCGTTTCGATGCACATTTATTTCGTTTTGATGCATATTTACTTCATTACGATGAACATTTCCTTCATTTCGATGCATATTTACTTCATTTTGATGCATATTTACTTCACTGCGATCAATATGTTCTTCGTTTTGATGCATATTTGCTAAATTTTGATGCTTATTTACTTCATTACGATCAACATTTCTTTCGTTTCGATGCATATTTACTTCATTTTGATGCATATTTATTTCATTACGATCAACATTCTTTCGTTTTGATGCTTATTTACTTTATTTTGATGCATACTTACTTTGTTCTGATGCATTTTTCCTTCGTTTCTATGCACATTTACTTCATTTTGATGCATATTTTCTTCATTACGATAAACGTTTCCCTCGTTCGTTGCATATTTACTTCATTTTGACGCATATTTTCTTTATTAGATCAATATTTCTTTCATTTAGATGCACACATATTTCATTTTAATGCATTTTTACTTCATTTCGAAGAATATTTAATACGTTTTGATGCATATTTACTTCATTTTGATGCATATTTACTTTATTACGATCAACATTTCCTTCATTTCGATGCATATTTACTTCATTTTGATGCATATTTACTTCGTTCCGATGCGTATTTCCTTCATTTCGATGCACATTTACTTCATTTTATGCATATTTCCTTCATTAAGATCAACATTTCCATCATTTCGATGCATATTTACTACATTTTGATAAATATTTACTTCATTAATATCAATATTTCCTTTATTTTGATGCATATTTACTTTGTTTCGATGCATATTTCCTTAGTTTCGATGCACATTTACTTCATTTTGAAGCATATTTACTTCATTACGATGAACATTTCCTTCTTTCGATGCATATTTACTTCATTTTGATGCATATTTACTTCATTGCGATTAATATGTCCTTCGTTTTGATGCATATTTGCTAAATTTTGATGCTTATTTACTTCATTACGATCAACATTTCTTTCGTTTCGATGCATATTTACTTCATGTTGATGCATATTTATTTCATTACGATCAACATTCTTTCGTTTTGATGCTTATTTACTTCATTTTGATGTATATTTACTTCGTTCCGATGCATTTTTCCTTCGTTTCTATGAACATTTACTTCATTTTGATGCATATTTTCTTCATTACGATAAACATTTCCTTCGTTCGTTGCATATTTACTTCATTTTGACGCATTTTTTCTTTATTAGATCAATATTTCTTTCATTTAGATGCACACATATTTCCTTTTAATGCATTTTTACTTCATTTCGAAGAATATTTAATTCGTTTTGATGCATATTTACTTCATTTTGATGCAAATTTACTTTATTACGATCAACATTTCCTTCGTTTCGATGCATATTTACTACATTTTGATACATATTTACTTCGTTCCGATGCGTATTTCCTTCATTTCTATGCACATTTACTTCATTTTGATGCATAATTACTTCATTACGATCAACATTTCCTTCGTTTTGATGCATATTTACTTTATTTTGACGTATATTTCTTCATTAAGATCAACATTTCCTTCATTTCGATGCATATTTACTATATTTTGATAAATATTTACTTCATTAATATCAATATTTCCTTCATTTCGATGCATAATAACTTTATTTTGATGCATATTTAATTCATTACGATCAACATTTCCTTCGTTTAGATGTATATTTACTTTATTTTGATGCATATTTACTTCGTTTTGATGCATAATTCCTTCGTTTCGATGCACATTTACTTCATTTTGATGCATATTTACTTCATTACGATGAACATTTCCTTCATTTCGATGCATATTTACTTCATTTTGATGCATATTTACTTCACTGCTACCAATATGTTCTTCGTTTTGAAGCATATTTGCTAAATTTTGATGCTTATTTACTTCATTACGATCAACATTTCTTTCGTTTCGATGCATATTTACTCATTTTGATGCATATTTATTTTATTACGATCAACATTCTTTCATTTTGATGCTTATTTACTTCATTTTGATGCATATTTACTTCGTTCCGATGCACATTTACTTCATTTTTATCATATTTTATTCATTACGATAAACATTTCCTTCGTTTCGATCCATATTTACTTCATTTTGACGAATATTTTCTTTATTAGATCAATATTTCTTTCACAGAGATGCACACATATTTCATTTTAATGCATTTTTACTTCATTTCGATGAATATTTAATTCGTTTTAATGCATATTTTCTTCATTTTGATGCATATTTACTTTATTACGTTCAACATTTCCTTCGTTTCGATGCATATTTACCTCATTTTGATGCATATTTACTTCATTACGATCAACATTTCCTTCGTTCCGATGCGTATTTCCTTCGTTTCTATGCACATTTACTTCATTTTGATGCATAATTACTTCATTAGGATCAACATTTCCTTCGTTTTGATGCATATTTACTTTATTTTGATGCATATTTCCTTCATTAAGATCAATATTTCCATCATTTCGATGCATATTTACTACATTTTGATAAATATTTACTTCATTAATATCAATATTTCCTTTATTTTGATGCATATTAACTTTATTTTGATGCATATTTAATTCATTACGATCAGCATTCCTTCGTTTAGATGTATATTTACTTCATTTTGATGCATATTTACTTCGTTTCGATGCATATTTCCTTAGTTTCGATGCACATTTACTTCATTTTGAAGCATATTTACTTCATTACGATGAACATTTCCTTCTTTCGATGCATATTTACTTCATTTTGATGCATATTTACTTCATTGCGATTAATATGTCCTTTGTTTTGATGCATATTTGCTAAATTTTGATGCTTATTTACTTCATTACCATCAAAATTTCTTTCGTTTCGATGCATATTTACTTCATTTTGATGCATATTTATTTCATTACGATCAACATTATTTTGTTTTGATGCTTATTTACTTCATTTTGATGTATATTTACTTCGTTCCGATGCATTTTTCCTTCGTTTCTATGCACATTTAGTTCATTTTGATGCATATTTTCTTCGTTACGATAAACATTTCCTTCGTTCGATGCATATTTAATTCATTTTGACGCATTTTTCTTTATTAGATCAATATTTCTTTCATTTAGATGCACACATATTTCATTTTAATGAATTTTTACTTCATTTCGAAGAATATTTAATTCGTTTTGATGCATATTTACTTCATTTTGATGCATATTTACTTTATTACGATCAACATTTCCTTCGTTTCGTTGCATATTTACTTCATTTTGATGCATATTTACTTCGTTCCGATGCGTATTTCTTTCATTTCGATGCACATTTACTTCCTTTTGATGCATAATTACTTCATTACGATCAACATTTCCTTCGTTTCGATTTATATCTACTTCATTTTGATGCATATTTCCTTCATTTCAATGCATATTTCGTTCCGATGCATATTTCGTTCCGATGCATATTTCGTTCCGATGCGTATTTCCTTCATTTCGATGCATATTTACTTCATTTTATGCATATTTCCTTCATTAAGATCAACATTTCCATCATTTCGATGCATATTTACTACATTTTGATAAATATTTACTTCATTAATATCAATATTTCCTTTATTTTGATGCATATTAACTTTATTTTGATGCATATTTAATTCATTACGATCAACATTCCTTCGTTTAGATGTATATTTACTTCATTTTGATGCATATTTACTTCGTTTCGATGCATATTTCCTTAGTTTCTATGCACATTTACTTCATTTTGAAGCATATTTACTTCATTACGATGAACATTTCCTTCTTTCGATGCATATTTACTTCATTTTGATGCATATTTACTTCATTGCGATTAATATGTCCTTCGTTTTGATGCATATTTGCTAAATTTTGATGCTTATTTACTTCATTACCATCAAAATTTCTTTCGTTTCGATGCATATTTACTTCATTTTGATGCATATTTATTTCATTACGATCAACATTCTTTCGTTTTGATGCTTATTTACTTCATTTTGATGTATATTTACTTCGTTCCGATGCATTTTTCCTTCGTTTCTATGCACATTTAGTTCATTTTGATGCATATTTTCTTCGTTACGATAAACATTTCCTTCGTTCGATGCATATTTAATTCATTTTGACGCATTTTTCTTTATTAGATCAATATTTCTTTCATTTAGATGCACACATATTTCATTTTAATGAATTTTTACTTCATTTCGAAGAATATTTAATTCGTTTTGATGCATATTTACTTCATTTTGATGCATATTTACTTTATTACGATCAACATTTCCTTCGTTTCGTTGCATATTTACTTCATTTTGATGCATATTTACTTCGTTCCGATGCGTATTTCTTTCATTTCGATGCACATTTACTTCCTTTTGATGCATAATTACTTCATTACGATCAACATTTCCTTCGTTTCGATTTATATCTACTTCATTTTGATGCATATTTCCTTCATTAAGATCAAAATTTCCTTCACTTCGATTCTTATTTAATTCATTTTGACGCATATTTACTTCATTATGATCAATATTTCTTTCGTTTTGATGCATATTTACTACATTTTGATGCATATTTAATTCGTTCCGATGCGTATTTCCTTTCTTTTTATGCACATTTACTTCATTTTGATGCATAATTACTTCATTACGATCAACATTTCCTTCGTTTTGATGCATATTTATTTTATTTTGATGCATATTTCCTTCATTAAGATCAATATTCCCTTCATTTTGATGCATATTTACTACATTTTGATAAATATTTACTTCATTAATATCAATGTTTCCTTCGTTTCGATGCACATTTACTTCATTTTGATGCATAATTACTTCATTACGATCAACATTTCCTTCGTTTCAATTTATATCTACTTCATTTTGATGCATATTTCCTTCATTAAGATCAAAATTTTCTTCGTTTCGATGCATATTTACTTCATTATGATCAATATTTCTTTCGTTTTGATTCATATTTAATACATTTTGATGCATATTTACTTCGTTCCGATGCATATTTCCTTCGTTTCTATGCACATTTACTTCATTTTGATGCATATTTACTTCGTTTCGATGCATAATTCCTTCGTTTCGATGCACATTTATTTCGTTTTGATGCATATTTACTTCATTACGATGAACATTTCCTTCATTTCGATGCATATTTACTTCATTTTGATGCATATTTACTTCACTGCGATCAATATGTTCTTCGTTTTGATGCATATTTGCTAAATTTTGATGCTTATTTACTTCATTACGATCAACATTTCTTTCGTTTCGATGCATATTTACTTCATTTTGATGCATATTTATTTCATTACGATCAACATTCTTTCGTTTTGATGCTTATTTACTTTATTTTGATGCATACTTACTTTGTTCTAATGCATTTTTCCTTCGTTTCTATGCACATTTACTTCATTTTGATGCATATTTTCTTCATTACGATAAACGTTTCCCTCGTTCGTTGCATATTTACTTCATTTTGACGCATATTTTCTTTATTAGATCAATATTTCTTTCATTTAGATGCACACATATTTCATTTTAATGCATTTTTACTTCATTTCGAAGAATATTTAATACGTTTTGATGCATATTTACTTCATTTTGATGCATATTTACTTTATTACGATCAACATTTCCTTCATTTCGATGCATATTTACTTCATTTTGATGCATATTTATTTCGTTCCGATGCGTATTTCCTTCATTTCGATGCACATTTACTTCATTTTATGCATATTTCCTTCATTAAGATCAACATTTCCATCATTTCGATGCATATTTACTACATTTTGATAAATATTTACTTCATTAATATCAATATTTCCTTTATTTTGATGCATATTAACTTTATTTTGATGCATATTTAATTCATTACGATCAACATTCCTTCGTTTAGATGTATATTTACTTCATTTTGATGCATATTTACTTCGTTTCGATGCATATTTCCTTAGTTTCTATGCACATTTACTTCATTTTGAAGCATATTTACTTCATTACGATGAACATTTCCTTCTTTCGATGTATATTTACTTCATTTTGATGCATATTTACTTCATTGCGATTAATATGTCCTTCGTTTTGATGCATATTTGCTAAATTTTGATGCTTATTTACTTCATTACCATCAAAATTTCTTTCGTTTCGATGCATATTTACTTCATTTTGATGCATATTTATTTCATTACGATCAACATTCTTTCGTTTTGATGCTTATTTACTTCATTTTGATGTATATTTACTTCGTTCCGATGCATTTTTCCTTCATTTCTATGCACATTTACTTCATTTTGATGCATATATTCTTCGTTACGATAAACATTTCCTTCGTTCGATGCATATTTACTTCATTTTGACGCATTTTTCTTTATTAGATCAATATTTCTTTCATTTAGATGCACACATATTTCATTTTAATGAATTTTTACTTCATTTCGAAGAATATTTAATTCGTTTTGATGCATATTTACTTCATTTTGATGCATATTTACTTTATTACGATCAACATTTCCTTCGTTTCGTTGCATATTTACTTCATTTTGATGCATATTCACTTCGTTCCGATGCGTATTTCTTTCATTTCGATGCACATTTACTTCCTTTTGATGAATAATTACTTCATTACGATCAACATTTCCTTCGTTTCGATTTATATCTACTTCATTTTGATGCATATTTCCTTCATTAAGATCAAAATTTCCTTCACTTCGATTCTTATTTACTTCATTTTGACGCATATTTACTTCATTATGATCAATATTTCTTTCGTTTTGATGCATATTTACTACATTTTAATGCATATTTAATTCGTTCCGATGCGTATTTCCTTTCTTTTTATGCACATTTACTTCATTTTGATGCATAATTACTTCATTACGATCAACATTTCCTTCGTTTTGATGCATATTTATTTTATTTTGATGCATATTTCCTTCATTAAGATCAATATTCCCTTCATTTTGATGCATATTTACTACATTTTGATAAATATTTACTTCATTAATATCAATATTTCCTTCGTTTCGATGCACATTTACTTCATTTTTATGCATAATTACTTCATTACGATCAACATTTCCTTCGTTTCAATTTATATCTACTTCATTTTGATGCATATTTCCTTCATTAAGATCAAAATTTTCTTCGTTTCGATGCATATTTACTTCATTATGATCAATATTTCTTTCGTTTTGATTCATATTTACTACATTTTGATGCATATTTACTTCGTTCCGATGCATATTTTCTTCGTTTCTATGCACATTTACTTCATTTTGATGCATATTTACTTCGTTTCGATGCATAATTCCTTCGTTTCGATGCACATTTATTTCGTTTTGATGCATATTTACTTCATTACGATGAACATTTCCTTCATTTCGATGCATATTTACTTCATTTTGATGCATATTTACTTCACTGCGATCAATATGTTCTTCGTTTTGATGCATATTTGCTAAATTTTGATGCTTATTTACTTCATTACGATCAACATTTCTTTCGTTTCGATGCATATTTACTTCATTTTGATGCATATTTATTTCATTACGATCAACATTCTTTCGTTTTGATGCTTATTTACTTCATTTTGATGCATACTTACTTTGTTCTGATGCATTTTTCCTTCGTTTCTATGCACATTTACTTCATTTGATGCATATTTTCTTCATTACGATAAACATTTCCTTCGTTCGATGCATATTTACTTCATTTTGACGCATATTTTCTTTATTAGATCAATATTTCTTTCATTTAGATGCACACATATTTCATTTTAATGCATTTTTACTTCATTTCGAAGAATATTTAATACGTTTTGATGCATATTTACATCATTTTGATGCATATTTACTTTATTACGATCAACATTTCCTTCATTTCGATGCATATTTACTTCATTTTGATGCATATTTATTTCGTTCCGATGCGTATTTCCTTCATTTCGATGCACATTTACTTCATTTTATGCATATTTCCTTCATTAAGATCAACATTTCCATCATTTCGATGCATATTTACTACATTTTGATAAATATTTACTTCATTAATATCAATATTTCCTTTATTTTGATGCATATTAACTTTATTTTGATGCATATTTAATTCATTACGATCAACATTCCTTCGTTTAGATGTATATTTACTTCATTTTGAAGCATATTTACTTCATTTCGATGCATATTTCCTTAGTTTCGATGCACATTTACTTCATTTTGAAGCATATTTACTTCATTACGATGAACATTTCCTTCTTTCGATGCATATTTACTTCATTTTGATGCATATTTACTTCATTGCGATTAATATGTCCTTCGTTTTGATGCATATTTGCTAAATTTTGATGCTTATTTACTTCATTACGATCAACATTTCTTTCGTTTCGATGCATATTTACTTCATTTTGATGCATATTTATTTCATTACGATCAACATTCTTTCGTTTTGATGCTTATTTACTTTATTTTGATGTATATTTACTTCGTTCCGATGCATTTTTCCTTCGTTTCTATGAACATTTACTTCATTTTGATGCATATTTTCTTCATTACGATAAACATTTCCTTCGTTCGATGCATATTTACTTCATTTTGACGTATTTTTTCTTTATTAGATCAATATTTCTTTCATTTAGATGCACACATATTTCATTTTAATGCATTTTTACTTCATTTCGAAGAATATTTAATTCGTTTTGATGCATATTTACTTCATTTTGATGCAAATTTAATTTATTACGATCAACATTTCCTTCGTTTCGATGCATATTTACTTCATTTTGATGCATATTTACTTCGTTCTGATGCGTATTTTCTTCATTTCGATGCACATTTACTTCATTTTGATGCATAATTACTTCATTACGATCAACATTTCCTTCGTTTCGATTTATATCTACTTCATTTTGATGCATATTTCCTTCATTAAGATCAAAATTTCCTTCATTTCGATGCTTATTTATTTCATTTTGATGCATATTTACTTCATTATGATCAATATTTCTTTCGTTTTGATGCATATTTACTACATTTTGATACATATTTACTTCGTTCCGATGCGTATTTCCTTCATTTCTATGCACATTTACTTCATTTTGATGCATAATTACTTCATTACGATCAACATTTCCTTCGTTTTGATGCATATTTACTTTATTTTGATGCATATCCTTCATTAAGATCAATATTTCCTTCATTTCGATGCATATTTACTACATTTTGATAAATATTTACTTTATTAATATCAATATTTCCTTCGTTTCGATGCATAATAACTTTATTTTGATGCATATTTAATTCATTACGATCAACATTTCCTTCGTTTAGATGTATATTTACTTTATTTTGATGCATATTTACTTCATTTTGATGCATAATTCCTTCGTTTCGATGCACATTTACTTCATTTTGATGCATATTTACTTCATTACGATGAACATTTCCTTCTTTCGATGCATATTTACTTCATTTTGATGCATATTTACTTCACTGCGATCAATATGTTCTTCGTTTTGAAGCATATTTGCTAAATTTTGATGCTTATTTACTTCATTACGATCAACATTTCTTTCGTTTCGATGCATATTTACTCATTTTGATGCATATTTATTTCATTACGATCAACATTCTTTCATTTTGATGCTTATTTACTTCATTTTGATGCATATTTACTTCGTTCCGATGCACATTTACTTAATTTTTATGCATATTTTATTCATTACGATAAACATTTCCTTCGTTTCGATCCATATTTACTTCATTTTGACGCATATTTTCTTTATTAGATCAATATTTCTTTCACAGAGATGCACACATATTTCATTTTAATGCATTTTTACTTCATTTCGATGAATATTTAATTCGTTTTAATGCATATTTTCTTCATTTTGATGCATATTTACTTTATTACGATCAACATTTCCTTCGTTTCGATGCATATTTACCTCATTTTGATGCATATTTACTTCATTACGATCAACATTTCCTTCGTTCCGTTGCGTATTTCCTTCGTTTCTATGCACATTTACTTCATTTTGATGCATAATTACTTCATTACGATCAACATTTCCTTCGTTTTGATGCAAATTTACTTTATTTTGATGCATATTTCCTTCATTAAGATCAATATTTCCATCATTTCGATGCATATTTACTACATTTTGATAAATATTTACTTCATTAATATCAATATTTCCTTTATTTTGATGCATATTTAATTCATTACGATCAACATTCCTTCGTTTAGATGTATATTTACTTCATTTTGATGCATATTTACTTCGTTTCGATGCATATTTCCTTAGTTTCGATGCACATTTACTTCATTTTGAAGCATATTTACTTCATTACGATGAACATTTCCTTCTTTCGATGCATATTTACTTCATTTTGATGCATATTTACTTCATTGCGATTAATATGTCCTTCGTTTTGATGCATATTTGCTAAATTTTGATACTTATTTACTTCATTACCATTAAAATTTCTTTCGTTTCGATGCATATTTACTTCATTTTGATGCATATTTATTTCATTACGATCAACATTCTTTCGTTTTGATGCTTATTAACTTCATTTTGATGTATATTTACTTCGTTCCGATGCATTTTTCCTCCGTTTCAATGCACATTTACTTCATTTTGATGCATATTTTCTTCGTTACGATAAACATTTCCTTCGTTCGATGCATATTTACTTCATTTTGACGCATTTTTCTTTATTAGATCAATATTTCTTTCATTTAGATGCACACATATTTCATTTTAATGAATTTTTACTTCATTTCGAAGAATATTTAATTCGTTTTGATGCATATTTACTTCATTTTGACGCATATTTACTTCATTATGATCAATATTTCTTTCGTTTTGATGCATATTTACTACATTTTGATGCATATTTACTTCGTTCCGATGCATATTTCCTTCCTTTTTATGCACATTTACTTCATTTTGATGCATAATTACTTCATTACGATCAACATTTCCTTCGTTTTGATGCATATTTACTTTATTTTGATGCATATCCTTCATTAAGATCAATATTTCCTTTATTTCGATGCACATTTACTACATTTTGATAAATATTTAGTTCATTAATATCAATATTTCCTTCGTTTCGATGCATAATAACTTCATTTTGATGCATATTTAATTCATCACGATCAAAATTTACTTAGTTTAGATGTATATTTACTTCATTTTGATGCATATTTACTTCGTTTCGATGCATATTTCCTTCGTTTCGATGCACATTTACTTCATTTTGATGCATATTTACTTTATTATTATGAACATTTCCATCATTTCGATGCATATTTACTTCATTTTTATGCATATTTACTTCACTGCGATCAATATGTTCTTCGTTTTGATGCATATTTGCTAAATTTTGATGCTTATTTACTTCATTACGATAAATATTTCTTTCGTTTTGATGCATATTTAATTCATTACGATCAACATTCCTTCGTTTAGATGTATATTTACTTCATTTTGATGCATATTTACTTCGTTTCGATGCATATTTCCTTAGTTTCGATGCACATTTACTTCATTTTGAAGCATATTTACTTCATTACGATGAACATTTCCTTCTTTCGATGCATATTTACTTCATTTTGATGCATATTTACTTCATTGGGATTAATATGTCCTTCGTTTTGATGCATATTTGCTAAATTTTGATGCTTATTTACTTCATTACCATCAAAATTTCTTTCGTTTCGATGCATATTTACTTCATTTTGATGCATATTTATTTCATTACGATCAATATTCTTTCGTTTTGATGCTTATTTACTTCATTTTGATGTATATTTACTTCGTTCAGATGCATTTTTCCTTCGTTTCTATGCGCATTTACTTCATTTTGATGCATATTTTCTTCATTACGATAAACATTTCCTTCGTTCGATGCATATTTACTTCATTTTGACGCATTTTTCTTTATTAGATCAATATTTCTTTCATTTAGATGCACACGTATTTCATTTTGATGAATTTTTACTTCATTTCGAAGAATATTTAATTCGTTTTGATGCATATTTACTTCATTTTGATGCATATTTACTTCATTAAGATCAATATTTCTTTCGTTTTGATGCATATTTACTACATTTTGATGCATTTTACTTCGTTCCGATGCGTATTTCCTTCCTTTTTTATGCACATTTACTTCATTTTGATGCATAATTACTTCATTACGATCAACATTTCCTTCGTTTTGATGCATATTTACTTTATTTTGATGCATATCCTTCATTAAGATCAATATTTCCTTTATTTCGATGCATATTTACTACATTTTGATAAATATTTAGTTCATTAATATCAATATTTCCTTCGTTTCGATGCATAATAACTTTATTTTGATGCATATTTAATTCATATTTACTTCGTTTCGATGTATATTTCCTTCGTTTCGATGCACATTTACTTCATTTTGAAGCATATTTACTTCATTAAGATGAACATTTCCTTCATTTCGATGCATATTTACTTCATTTTTATGCATATTTACTTCACTGCGATCAATATGTTCTTCGTTTTGATGCATATTTGATAAATTTTGATGCTTATTTACTTCATTACGATAAATATTTCTTTCGTTTCGATGTATATTTAATTCTTTACGATCAACATTCCTTCGTTTAGATGTATATTTACTTCATTTTGATGCATATTTACTTCGTTTCGATGCATTTTTCCTTAGTTTCGATGCACATTTACTTCATTTTGAAGCATATTTACTTCATTACGATGAACATTTCCTTCTTTCGATGCATATTTACTTCATTTTGATGCATATTTACTTCATTGCAATTAATATGTCCTTCGTTTTGATGCATATTTGCTAAATTTTGATGCTTATTTACTTCATTACCATCAAAATTTCTTTCGTTTCGATGCATATTTACTTCATTTTGATGCATATTTATTTCATTACGATCAACATTTTTTCGTTTTGATGCTTATTTACTTCATTTTGATGTATATTTACTTCGTTCCGATGCATTTTTCCTTCGTTTCTATGCACATTTACTTCATTTTGATGCATATTTTCTTCATTACGATAAACATTTCGATGCATGTTTACTTCATTTTGACGTATTTTTCTTTATTAGATCAATATTTCTTTCATTTAGATGCACACATATTTCATTTTAATGCATTTTTACTTCATTTCGAAGAATATTTAATTCGTTTTGATGCATATTTACTTCATTTTGATGCAAATTTACTTTATTACGATCAACATTTCCTTCGTTCCGATGCATATTTACTTCATTTTGATGCATATTTACTTCGTTCCGATGCGTATTTTCTTCATTTCGATGCACATTTACTTCATTTTGATGCATAATTACTTCATTACGATCAACATTTCCTTCGTTTCGATTTATATCTACTTCATTTTGATGCATATTTCCTTCATTAAGATCAAAATTTCCTTCATTTCGATGCTTATTTATTTCATTTTGATGCATATTTACTTCATTATGATCAATATTTCTTTCGTTTTGATGCATATTTACTACATTTTGATGCATATTTACTTCGTTCCGATGCGTATTTTCTTCGTTTTTATGCACATTTACTTCATTTTGATGCATAATTACTTCATTACGATCAACATTTCCTTCGTTTTGATGCATATTTACTTTATTTTGATGCATATCCTTCATTAAGATCAATATTTCCTTCATTTCGATGCATATTTACTACATTTTGATAAATATTTACTTCATTAATATCAATATTTCCTTCGTTTTGATGCATAATAACTTTATTTTGATGCATATTTAATTCATCACGATCAAAATTTCCTTAGCTTAGATGTATATTTACTTCATTTTGATCCATATTTACTTCGTTTCGATGCATATTTCCATCGTTTCGATGCACATTTACTTTATTTTGATGCATATTTACTTCATTACGATGAACATTTCCTTCATTTCGATGCATATTTACTTCATTTTTATGCATATTTACTTCACTGCCATCAATATGTTCTTCGTTTTGATGCATATTTGCTAAATTTTGATGCTTATTTACTTCATTACGATCAATATTTCTTTCGTTTCGATGCATATTTACTTCATTTTGATGCATATTTATTTCATTACGATCAACATTCTTTCGTTTTGATGCTTATTTACTTTATTTTGATGTATATTTACTTCGTTCCGATGCATTTTTCCTTCGTTTCTATGAACATTTACTTCATTTTGATGCATATTTTCTTCATTACGATAAACATTTCCTTCGTTCGATGCATATTTACTTCATTTTGACGCATTTTTTCTTTATTAGATCAATATTTCTTTCATTTAGATGCACACATATTTCATTTTAATGCATTTTTACTTCATTTCGAAGAATATTTATTCGTTTTGATGCATATTTACTTCATTTTGATGCAAATTTACTTTATTACGATCAACATTTCCTTCGTTTCGATGCATATTTACTTCATTTTGATGCATATTTACTTCGTTCCGATGCGTATTTTCTTCATTTCGATGCACATTTACTTCATTTTGATGCATAATTACTTCATTAAGATCAACATTTCCTTCGTTTCGATTTATATCTACTTCATTTTGATGCATATTTCCTTCATTAAGATCAAAATTTCCTTCAATTCGATGCCTATTTATTTCATTTTGATGCATATTTACTTCATTATGATCAATATTTCTTTCGTTTTGATGCATATTTACTACATTTTGATGCATATTTACTTCGTTCCGATGCTTATTTTCTTCGTTTTTATGCACATTTACTTCATTTTGAAGCATAATTACATCATTATGATCAACATTTCCTTCGTTTTGATGCATATTTACTTTATTTTGATGCATATCTTTCATTAAGATCAATATTTCCTTCATTTCGATGCATATTTACTATATTTTGATAAATATTTACTTCATTAATATCAATATTTCCTTTATTTTGATGCATATTAACTTTATTTTGATGCATATTTAATTCATTACGATCAACATTCCTTCGTTTAGATGTATATTTACTTCATTTTGATGCATATTTACTTCGTTTCGATGCATATTTCCTTAGTTTCGATGCACATTTACTTCATTTTGAAGCATATTTACTTCATTACGATGAACATTTCCTTCTTTCAATGCATATTTACTTCATTTTGATGCATATTTACTTCATTGCGATTAATATGTCCTTCGTTTTGATGCATATTTGCTAAATTTTGATGCTTATTTACTTCATTACGATCAAAATTTCTTTCGTTTCGATGCATATTTACTTCATTTTGATGCATATTTATTTCATTACGATCAACATTCTTTCGTTTTGATGCTTATTTACTTCATTTTGATGTATATTTACTTCGTTCCGATGCATTTTTCCTTCGTTTCTATGCACATTTACTTCATTTTGATGCATATTTTCTTCATTACGATAAACATTTTGATGCATATTTACTTCATTTTGACGTATTTTTTTTTATTAGATCAATATTTCTTTCATTTAGATGCACACATATTTCATTTTAATGCATTTTTACTTCATTTCGAAGAATATTTAATTCGTTTTGATGCATATTTACTTCATTTTGATGCAAATTTACTTTATTACGATCAACATTTCCTTCGTTTCGATGCATATTTACTTCATTTTGATGCATATTTACTTCGTTCCGATGCGTATTTTCTTCATTTCGATGCACATTTACTTCATTTTGATGCATAATTACTTCATTACGATCAACATTTCCTTCGTTTCGATTTATATCTACTTCATTTTGATGCATATTTCCTTCATTAAGATCAAAATTTCTTTCATTTCGATGCTTATTTATTTCATTTTGATGCATATTTACTTCATTATGATCAATATTTCTTTCGTTTTGATGCATATTTACTACATTTTGATGCATATTTACTTCGATCTGATGCGTATTTTCTTCGTTTTTATGCACATTTACTTCATTTTGATGCATAATTACTTCATTACGATCAACATTTCCTTCGTTTTGATGCATATTTACTTTATTTTGATGCATATCCTTCATTAAGATCAATATTTCCTTCATTTCGATGCATATTTACTACATTTTGATAAATATTTACTTCATTAATATCAATATTTCCTTCGTTTCGATGCATAATAACTTTATTTTGATGCATATTTAATTCATCACGATTAAAATTTCCTTAGCTTAGATGTATATTTACTTCATTTTGATGCATATTTACTTCGTTTCGATGCATATTTCCTTCGTTTCGATGCACATTTACTTTATTTTGATGCATATTTACTTCATTACGATGAACATTTCCATCATTTCGATGCATATTTACTTCATTTTTATGCATATTTACTTCACTGCGATCAATATGTTCTTCATTTTGATGCATATTTGCTAAATTTTGATGCTTATTTACTTTATTACGATCAATATTTCTTTCGTTTTGATGCATATTTTCTTCATTTTGATGCATATTTATTGCATTACGATCAACATTCTTTCGTTTTGATGCTTATTTACTTCATTTTGATGCATATTTACTTCGTTCCGATGCATTTTTCCTTCGTTTCTATGCACATTTACTTCATTTTGATGCATATTTTCTTCATTACGATAAATATTTCCTTCGTTCGATGCATATTTACTTCATTTTGACGCATATTTTCTTTATTAGATCAATATTTCTTTCATTTAGATGCACACATGTTTCATTTTAATGCATTTTTACTTCATTTCGAAGAATATTTAATTCGTTTTGATGCATATTTACTTCATTTTGATGCATATTTACTTTATTACGATCAACATTTCCTTCGTTTCGATGCATATTTACTTCATTTTGATGCATATTTACTTCGTTCCAATGCGCATTTCCTTCATTTCGATTCACATTTACTTCATTTTGATGCATAATAACTTCATTACGATCAACATTTCCTTAGTTTCGATTTATATCTACTTCATTTTGATGCATATTTCCTACATTAAGATCAAAATTTCCTTCATTTCGATGCTTATTTACTTCATTTTGATGCATATTTACTTCATTATGATCAATATTTCTTTCGTTTTGATGCATATTTACTACATTTTGATGCATATTTACTTCGTTCCGATGCGTATTTCCTTCGTTTTTATGCACATTTACTTCATTTGATGCATAATTACTTCATTACGATCAACATTTCCTTCGTTTTGATGCATATTTACTTTATTTTGATGCATATCCTTCATTAAGATCAATATTTCCTTCATTTCGATGCATATTTACTACATTATTATAAATATTTACTTCATTAATATCAATATTTCCTTCGTTTCGATGCATAATAACTTTATTTTGATGCATATTTAATTCATCACGATCAAAATTTCCTTACCTTAGATGTATATTTACTTCATTTTGATGCATATTTACTTCGTTTCGATGCATATTTCCTCCGTTTCGATGCACATTTACTTTATTTTGATGCATATTTACTTCATTACGATGAACATTTCCTTCATTTCGATGCATATTTACTTCATTTTTATGCATATTTACTTCACTGCGATCAATATGTTCTTCGTTTTGATGCATATTTGCTAAATTTTGATGCTTATTTACTTCATTACGATAAATATTTCTTTCGTTTCGATGCATATTTAATTCATTACGATCAACATTCCTTCGTTTAGATGTATATTTACTTCATTTTGATGCATATTTACTTCGTTTCGATGCATATTTCCTTAGTTTCGATGCACATTTACTTCATTTTGAAGCATATTTACTTCATTACGATGAACATTTCCTTCTTTCGATGTATATTTACTTCATTTTGATGCATATTTACTTCATTGCGATTAATATGTCCTTCGTTTTGATGCATATTTGCTAAATTTTGATGCTTATTTACTTCATTACCATCAAAATTTCTTTCGTTTCGATGCATATTTACTTCATTTTGATGCATATTTATTTCATTACGATCAACATTCTTTCGTTTTGATGCTTATTTACTTTATTTTGATGTATATTTACTTCGTTCCGATGCATTTTTCCTTCGTTTCTATGAACATTTACTTCATTTTGATACGTATTTTCTTCATTACGATAAACATTTCCTTCGTTCGATGCATATTTACTTCATTTTGACGCATTTTTCTTTATTAGATCAATATTTCTTTCATTTAGATGCACACATAATTCATTTTAATGCATTTTTACTTCATTTCGAAGAATATTTAATTCGTTTTGATGCATATTTACATCATTTTGATGCAAATTTACTTTATTACGATCAACATCTCCTTCGTTTCAATGCATATTTACTTCATTTTGATGCATATTTACTTCGTTCCGATGCGTATTTTCTTCATTTCGATGCACATTTACTTCATTTTGATGCATAATTACTTCATTACGATCAACATTTCCTTCGTTTCGATTTATATCTACTTCATTTTGATGCATATTTCCTCCATTAAGATCAAAATTTCCTTCATTTCGATGCTTATTTATTTCATTTTGATGCATATTTACTTCATTACGATCAATATTTCTTTCGTTTTGATGCATATTTACTACATTTTGATACATATTTACTTCGTTCCGATGCGTATTTCCTTCATTTCTATGCACATTTACTTCATTTTGATGCATAATTACTTCATTACGATCAACATTTCCTTCGTTTTGATGCATATTTACTTTATTTTGATGCATATTTCTTCATTAAGATCAACATTTCCTTCATTTCGATGCATATTTACTATATTTTGATAAATATTTACTTCATTAATATCAATATTTCATTCGTTTCTATGCATAATAACTTTATTTTGATGCATATATAATTCATTACGATCAACATTTCCTTTGTTTAGATGTATATTTACTTTATTTTGATGCATATTTACTTCGTTTTGATGCATAATTCCTTCTTTTCGATGCACATTTACTTCATTTTGATGCATATTTACTTCATTACGATGAACATTTCCTTCATTTCGATGCATATTTACTTCATTTTGATGCATATTTACTTCACTGCTACCAATATTTTCTTCGTTTTGAAGCATATTTGCTAAATTTTGATGCTTATTTACTTCATTACGATCAACATTTCTTTCGTTTCGATGCATATTTACTCATTTTGAGGCATATTTATTTCATTACGATCAACATTCTTTCATTTTGATGCTTATTTACTTCATTTTGATGCATATTT